>JADBJO010005078.1:108492-115992 GCA_016801955.1 Conus betulinus | reverse complement strand
GGAGGAGTGGGTTTGAACGACGCGGAGGTGTGGGTTTGGGTGACGCGGAGGTGTGGGTTTGGGTGACGCAGAGGTGTGGGTTTGGGTGACGTGGAGGTGTGTATTTGGGTGACGCAGAGGTGTGTATTTGGATGATGCAGAGGTGTGGGTTCGAGTGACGCTGAGATGTGAAATTGGGTGCTGGGGTCCTGGTTTAAGTGACGCTAAGGTAGGTCTGGATGACGATGAAGTGTGGGGGATGACGATGAAGTGTGTTTTTGGGTGACGTTGAATGTGTGGCTTTGGGTGACGATGAAGTGTGGGATTTGGGTGACGATGACGATGTGGGTTTGGGTGACGATGAAGTGTGGGTTTGGGTGACGATGAAGTGTGGTTTGGGTGACGATGAAGTGTGGGTTTGGGTGACGATGAAGTGTGGGTCTGGATAATGCGGAGATGTGGGTTTAGATGATGTGGAGATGTAGGTTTGGGTGACGTGAAGGAGTGGATTTGGGTGAAGCGCAGGTATGGGATTTAGTTGACGTGGAGGAGAGGGTTTCAGTGACGCGGAGGTGTCGGTTTGGATGACGCGGAGATTTGAGTATGGGTGACGTAGAGGTGTGGGTCTGGGTGACGCGGAGATGTGGGTATGGGTGACGTAGAGGTGTGGGCTGGGTGACGTGGAGATGTGAGTATGGGTGACGAGGAGGTATGGGTTTGGGTGACGCAAAGGTGTGGGTTTGGGTGACGCAAAGGTGTGGGCTTGGGTGACGCAGAAGTATGGGTTTGGGTGACGCAGAGGTATGGGTTTGGGTGACGCAGAGGTATGGGTCTGGGTGACGCAGTAGTATGGGTTTGGGTGACGCGCAAATATGGGTTTGAGTGACGTGGAGATGTGGGTTTGGATGACGCAGTGACGTAGCTTTGGGTGACGTGGAGGAGTGGGTTTGGGTGACGCTAATGTATGAGTTTGTGTGACGCGGATGAGTGGATTTAGGTGAAGCAGAGGTATGGGTTTAGCTGACGTGGAGGAGTGGGATTCGGTGACGCGGAGGTGTGGGTTTGGGTGACGTGGAGGTGTGGGTTTGGATGACGTGGAGGTGTGGGTTTGGATGACATGGAGGGTATGGTTCGAGTGACGCCGAGGTATGGGTTTGAGTGACGCCAAGGTATGAGTTTGGGTGACGAAGATGTATGGTTTGGCTGACACAGAGGTATGGGTTTGGGTGACGCAGAGGTATGGGTTTGGGTGACGCGCAGGTATGGGTTTGAGTGACGCAGAGGACTGGGTTTGAGAGACGCAGAGATATAGATGTGGGTTTGGGTGACGTGGAGGTATGGGCTTGAGTGACGCAGAGATATGGGTTTTGAGTGACGTGGAGGTGTGGGTTTGGGGGTGACGCGGAGGTGTTTGTTTGGGTGACGTGGAGGTGTGGGTTTGGGTGACGTGGAGGTAAGGGTTTGGGAGACGCAGATGTGTGGGTTTGGGTAACGCAAAGATGTGCGTTTGGGTGACGCGGAGGTGTGGATTTGAATGATGCAGAGGTGTGGTTTGAGTGACGCAGAGATGTGGGTTTTGATAACGCGGAGGTGTGGGTTTGGGTGACAAGGAGGTATTTGTATTTTGTGTGGTAGAGAAACACAAATCATAGTTGTTACGAATTGGCTGTGCACGCTTTTTTCAGCCTCACGAAAACGGGGGGAAGGGGGGGGGGGGGGGGGTGGGGGGGGGGGTTTGAATGTTAGAGTTAGGAACAACTTCTATGTATTATTGTGAACGAGGCCAATATAAGCTTGGCGTTTCTGTTTATTAAAGCACTTTGGGGGTTTGTCTACTCCTGCCAATTCTGTTAATAATCTGTTAGATTCTTAGTCACTCTTTCTGTTCATATTCTCTCTCTCTCTCTCTCTCTCTCTCTCTCTCTCTCTCTCTCTCTCTCTCTCTCTCTCTCTCTCTCTCTCTCTCTCTCTCTCTGTGGAGTGCATGCGTGCACTTTGTCAAAACTTGACAAAGTACATCACATGTCTATGCCCTCGATCCAGCTGGATTTCAAGTCAGAATGTGGAAAAAACTTTGTCTTTCTTACTTTCCAGCTGTTCATGAGGGAAATAGTCAGTGTTTACAGTGCCAACGCCTGTCTTCATGCTGGCAGTTCGTTCACGGCGAACCGGGTGTTCTGTTTGGGCTGACGCTCGGGTTTTTTTTTTGTTTTTTTTTTTTTTTTCTCGAGGACTTAAATGTACGGGTGAGGTCTTTCTTCCCACCACTCACGACCAGAGAAGGAACCTTCTATGGCTGACCTGATGTCAAAACTACAAGAGGTGGAGAACTCTGTTAACAGCAACACTACAACAGGAACATGGTGCCCTTCGCGCTCTTTGAATAGACTGAGGGGCTAGGGGAACGATCTACGACATGCAAATGACTTGCTGAAAAAAAAAAAGAACGGTGATCTGACTTAAAGGCTAGATGACCTGAAAAAAAAAAAGTGATGATGTAGAGGGTAGGTCTAGAAGAAATAGCCTAATTTTCTACGGTAAAGAGAAAAAGGAGGGGGGAAAACAAGTGAGGAGTGGTGAGGGTTTGGTCCAGGATCTGATGGCAGACAACTTGCTTTTAAGCACAACTGTCGAGTTTGAGCTAGTACAACGACAGAATTCCAGATCTCATTCCACAATTATCACTCGATGTTTCTTTTGCAAGCAAAAAAAAAAAAAAAAGAATTGAAATATTGAAAGCTAAGGAAAAACTGAAGGGAACAAATGTGTTAGTTGGGGAGGATTTCTCTCTCGAGGCATGCGTGACATTAGGTGTAAGGTAGGGCTACACCTGAAAAATAGCTAGGTCTGAGGGCAAACAAGTTCGTATAGCGTACGATCATCTATTCATTGACGGTATTAAGTAAAGTCATGATGCGCACGATTCACTGAGAGAAATGAAGTAGGAAAATGTCTGGCCCAATATTTGATTCAAAGCTGCAGGGACAGAATTTGAGAGAGATACACACAAAAGAAAAACACCGGAATCCCTGTGGACTACCTGTGCTGGGGCTGCGGCGAGCCGGGCCAGGCCGTGGCTGTGGACGGAGGGAGGGGAGGGGGAAGGGGGGGAGGGAGGGGGGAGATCGGAATGAGCGGCTTGGGTGTAATGCCTCTGAGGCAGCACAGAGGATGGGACAGAAGAAAAAAAACCCGGAATCTTCCCATGTTGATTCACCAAACACACCTCTCTAGCACGTGGAGATTGAGAACCTGTCGTCTGCTTGAGCGTGAAGTTGACAGTTCCTTCGTTTTCGGGTGGAAATTCTCACGCTCCAATAACTTGGAGAGAGAGAGAGAGAGAGAGAGAGAGAGAGAGAGAGAGAGAGAGAGAGAGAGAGAGAGAGAGAGAGAGAGAGAGAGACAGGGGGATACGAAATCTACCTTGGTAGAAAATGAAAGATGATGTCTCCATTTATGTAAATAAAGCTTTGCCTTTCGTTGCTGATACACAATCTTTTTCTATTGCCGTTCCCCCCTTTTTTTGTCGTGGAATGTCAGCCGTTTGCGCTCAAAGTTCATATGTCATGATCTCTTTTCATAACTCATTTCTTTAGATTTTATTTGTCTTCTTGAGTTTTCTTTAAGGTTTTTTTGTAACCCTGATTCATTTCATGGATTTCAAGTTTGTTTCAAATCTGCTGTGAAGTTCACTAAACAACAAGAGAAAATCAGGTGGAATATTTTGTCGTGTTAGGGAGTTAGGGACAGATAAAGTTCTTTTGTGCGTAACTTAGATATCAAGTTTGAAAATATACGTGCGTTTGCCATTGATAAACGGTTGTTTGGATGCCTGAAAGATGTCTTTACGTTTGTACTTATGTCCCGCCAGAGGGGTCTCCTTTCCACTCATACTTCAACTAAGATCAAGGAAAAGCTATACTTGAAGCGCACTTGACTGACTTGTTAATGCAGATGGAAGATGTTTTCATCATTATCTGTGGTGATCTGAACATCCAGATATCTAACATTTTCCATCGCGCCTGGGTGTTTGATAATAATAATAATATTCCATTCAAAAAGTTATTCAGTCACCTGTGACCGGCATTCTCGAGACAAATGTATTAATAGTTATGGTAAATCTTGGTTAGATATGTGCACTGCGTTGAATTTGATTATATTAAAAAGACTATGAAATGGCCACCAGCAAGGTTGCTATACACATACAAACAAAAGTGGAAGCAGTGTGAATGAGTATCTTATTTTGTCTCATATGTGACGTGTCTCAATTGCATGTTGCTGACTATAACAGCGTGTCAAAGGGAAGTAACTCTCATAAAAAGTTTACTATAGCCGGCGGTGGGAAGCTTCAGGGACTTGAAAATGAGTTTACTATAAAGGATGTTTATTATTTCCGATGTTTACTATATCCGGCTAAAATTAACAGAGACGAAGAAGGCTTGGGACCGGGATCAGAAAAACGTTTACTATAAGCAACTGTTTACTATTTCCGGCGTTTACTTTATCGGAGTTCACAATAGTTTGAATCTGATCGCTTTCCCGTTGAACGTTGCATTGCCTTTCGCCATGATGATTCATTCAAAAACTGGTGATAGTCATGGTGTACAAATTAATACACAAAAATATGTGTGGAGTGACGAATACAGTGATATATTTTACAGGAATTTATAATTATGAGGAAGAAATCCAAGATAATTCAAACTGACCTCGAACTGATTGACGTGAATATGATGCACTGGATATGTTTGATAACTGGAATCGAGAGTGTGCTGGCATTCATGATGAAGACTATGAGGTAGATTATGACAGTCGTATTCAGGATTGGTTTGATGATGGTCTGCAAAGACAATAGAACTCAGCTACTCAGATTATTGAGAACATATCGTAGATCATGAAAACAGTATGATAATGATACTGGAAATGAAGACAGGGGAGATAAACTTTAAAACGACAGAAATAAAGATGTGAAGGCTGGAATAGAATAGAAAAAACCTTTTAAAATACAGAAAAGAAATTCACTAAGACGTTAGATATGTTACTGGCTTCCGTTAATGATCACAAAGAGTGTTGGATGTGTATGTCTAACAATTCGTTTAAAAAGAAATAGCTAAATAATAGCATACTTTTAGATTACTGGTTTCAACACTTTAATAGCTTTTGTTGATAAACACTTGTCACATAGTAGCAGTGATGACTTGCCGGAAGTTAATGATGAATATAAGAATCGTCCAATTTCACGTAAGGAAGTTCATATGGTGCATATACAAGAAATTTAAGTTAAAAAGCTGCATGACCACGGAAGAATCGGGGCGTTTTTTAAAACTCCTAACGAAAAAACTCCTTGATCTTCTGATACACTTGTTTAACGCACAATTTGATAAGGGTATTTTGCCAGAAAGCTGGGAGTGAGTCTGTGACCCTTCCACTTTATAAGAAAGGTAATGTAAATAACACCAATAATTGCAGGGGTGTTGCATTGTCAAATATGAGCAGTAAAGTATTCAGTGCCGTCACTAATTAAAGACTCGAAGAATACGTAGAGGATAACAATATAACTGGTGATCAGCATGCAGGTTTTAAGCATGGATATTCAACTATCGATCATCTGTTTATCCAACGGCTCTAATTCAGAAACTGTTTTATCTTAATCGCACACTGTATGATGCATTTATTGACTTTCAAAAGGCATTTGATTAGATCAACAGAAATTTAGTGTGGTCCATCTTATTTAGAAAAAAAATACGGCGTTACGGGGAAATTTCTAAATGCGTTAGACGTATGTATAATGTTGTGAAAACAAGACTACAATGTGGTGCAAAACTCTCATATTATATATAGATTGTGCCAGAGGTGTGAAACAGGGAGATGTCTGTAGCGCTGTTCTGTTCTTTTCAATTATAAACGAGCTAGCGCTGGAAGTAACTAATAACGCAAGGCACAGTGCCATATTTACTGTAGAGTATATGGAATTGCTTCTCTTGCTGCCTGCTGATGATATATATTACAGTTTGAAACGACTATTGATTTGCAGACACAACTGAATAATTTGAAGACTTCAGCTAATCATTAGCAATGAAAGGTTAACTTGAATAAGAATAAGATCATAGTATTTTTCAGGAATGGGGGGGGCACTTGTCAGCTAAGGAAAGATGGATATGCAATGACATTGAAATGCCAGCAGTCAATGTCTGCAAGTATCTTGGAATCTCTTCCTCTGCTTGCAGAGGTCTTTCTGGAAAAGCAAAGAATCGTCTATCACATATTTCGAAAAAGCTGTACTCCTTGAATAACAATTCTTTACAACTTGTTGTCAAGATTTTCGACGCCTACATACAACCGATTACTCTATATGGTTCAGAGGTGTGGGGGGCTGGACAGAAGAGTAAGTATGTATGGTGAGTCAGTTTACTTCTTTGGCCTTTAAAAGTTTTTAGGAGTGAATATGAAAACTGCAAATGACATTATATGGATAGACAAACAGATACCCATTATACATAAACTCGGCAGTTAGATGTACTGGAACAAATCATTAAAAATGAGCATTGATCGATTACCAAGGAAATCTTACACTATGTCCTATGATTTAGCTTCAAAAGGGAAAAATTAGTGGGTATTATACATTCGATTATTTTTTTTATCAATTTGGTTTTAGTTAACCATGGGAGTGCGAGGTGAGGCTCAAGAAAATATATTTGTGCAAATTCTACACTGGATATCAATTGATCATAGATGGCAGGACTGGGAAAGTCACATAAAATCAAGCGACAGGCATACAATGTATCGGCTTCTAGTCACTTGATGAAAACATACCTCTCAGTTGATACGGATAATAAGCACTCGCGGATTATATTGTAACTAAATTTAGATTTGGTGCATCTGAAGTTAATGCACATTCGTATGACTTTAAAACCTGGTATTTGGTAATCAGCTATTATGTCCGTTAAGTAACGAGTCAAATGAGGACAAGCTTCACTTTGTTCTAACATGTTCTGTTCTGAAGATCTGCGTGTGAAATTTATTCTCGAGAAATTCTATGTGAATCTATGTTTATTTAGAATTTGTTTACTTATGTCTTCGAAAGATGAAGGAAGAATAGGCAAATCATCATTGTATCTCTGTATAAAGCCTTTCAGTCAGGAAAAACTCTTCCTTCGTGAGTTCTATCGTGATATAACTATGCTTGTAGAGGAATGTGAATTTTGCTTTAATTTCCGTTATGATATCCGTTAAACCTTATGACCGCCCCTTATCACATGGGGCTTTGGCTTTACTAGCTAAATCATCTGAACAAATCTTAAATAAATGTTAGCGAACCGAAAAAAAAAAAAAGTGGACAAACGAATCACAAGACAAAACACGACGCGTTTCGACCTCTTAGGTCTTCTTGAGGCAAGGTACAAAACAATTAGGACAACGAAAATGAACGAGCAAATGAAATGATTGAAGATAAGTAATTGCCCGTATATTTTCGTTGTCTTAATTGTTTTGTATCTTGCCTGAAGAAGATCTGAGAGGTCGAAA
>JADBJO010005078.1:93492-100992 GCA_016801955.1 Conus betulinus | reverse complement strand
AAAAGCGAAAGAGTTTTTGTGGGATAAGCCATACAATTTCAATTTTCTAAAAAGAAGGTTATGGTCTATCACATCAATACTTTTTTGAAATCCATGAATAGGACACCACAATATCTGTTGTTGTTGATGCTATTTAGCCCAGTCATCAACTAAGTTGATAAGGCTGTGTGGTATGAATGGTTGTTTTCGAAACCCGGACTGTCTTGGATGAAGCAAGTGGTATGTATTAAGGTGGTGTAATGTGTGTTTGTTCATGTATTTTTCAAAGGTTTGGAATAGAGGAAATGATTGAGATGGTCCGTAGTTTGCAGTGTCTGACTTGTCACCTGCCTTGTAGATAGGAATGACTTTTTCTTTTTTGAAACTATCGGGAAAATGATTTTTGTCTATGCATAAATTGAAGAAGTATGTTAATGTATCTAATTGCTGGAGCTGATAGTTTGAGGATTTTTCCGTCTAGGCCATCTACCCCACAGGTACCTGACTGTTTTAGGTGCGTTAGGTAGTGATAAACTACAAAGACTGTTTTTGGTGGAATATGAAGTTCAGACGTGATGTTTTTATCTTGGCAATATTGTGTCAGTTTTTGAAGATCATTTGATGTGGAAGAATCTGTCGTGCCAATTTTATTAGCTATAGTGCAAAAGTGTGTGTTTAGCTGTTCGACAGAGATGTCTTTAATTACAGTTGATTTGAAGAAGATTGATTGTTTGTAAGCTGGTTAATAGCTCTCCGTGTCAATTTTGGGTTCTGGTTTGATGACATTAGTTCTCGATAACATTTCGTTTTTTTCTCTGCGCTTCTGTGAATTTATTGCATTTCTCAGTTTTCTAGATTCCTCTTCATAGCCATGTTGTTTAAGCAGATCTCTAAGGTAACCTGCCTCCTGGAACTCTTTAGTGTACCATGCCGGTTTAGGATCATGCCGTATTCTAATCGTTTTCAGAGGGGCGTGTGTTTATCATATATTTCTGTAAATGTTTTGATCCAAAGTTCAACAGCAAGATCTGGATCAGTTATGTCGAAAACTCAAGAGAGATTTTAAGTTAAGCAAGTCAAGCAGAAAGTCTTGGTTGTTCAAGTTTGTAAAGCAAAGGTAGGTTATTGTCTTGTGTCCAGTTTTGGGAATTTTTACTCCTTTTTTTCGACCATGTGACACAAACTGGGTATTAGTCACTACAGTTTAGAACAGGGACGCAGGCTTCTGCTATGTTAGTGTCATCTGAAACATAGACATGGTCAATAAATGTCTTTGAATTTGGTGTGACTCTCGTTGGAGATTCGATGAGTTGATGTAGATTAAAATAGATTGAATGCTTGCGTCCATTGGTTTTGCACTTTTAGAAGGTCTATGTTTAAAGTCTCCAAGTAAAACGATTTCCTTGGATTCTAGCGAGACTGCATCCATCATCGTAATACATTTGTCGACCCAGTGTACTCTTTCAGAAGGGTTCCTGTAGCAGAATCCAACCAAGATAGAAGGGTTTCTCTTTCAGCTTAATTTCTATTCAGACACATTCAACACTGTTATTTTCAAGTGCAGAAGTCGTTTGAAGCTAAGGGTTTCGCTGATGTAGATAAGAAGACCCGTCTCTTTCGCTTGTGTAGGATCTTTCCGGATTGTGTGATATCCTGGAACTGTTATATCATTGTCGCTAATGTGTGCAGTTAATCTGATTCAGAGAGTCCTAAAATATGAAAGGGTTTACCATGATTCCAAATCAGTGTTGATATATCTGATGTTTTGCTGACTGCATGTTGGATATTAAGGTGACAGATTCGAAGTCCCTCTTTGCATGGCCATGTAGACTGGTCCTTGTTCATGTGTAGTTGTGTATTGATGTGATGATTATAGGAGACGACGATTTTGCACGTTAACTATCGTTAAGATTTGTACAGTCAAGGAACACAATAAAAGCACATAAAAAAGAGGGAAAATGGGGCTGGTTTACATACCATAACAACTTTAGGAAACTAGAAGCGAATGAGAAGACAAGAAAATCTTCACAGTATATGTCCGTACGCTCCTCGGTCAGATGGTATACTTATGGAAACACTTTTTCTGAAATGAAAAGATGCACACAAAGGAAGTACTTCTAAAGCAGTTTACGATTAAGGGACAGAAGAAAAGATTTTTTTTAAGTTAAAAATGAAAACTTAAGACAAAAAGCAAAGAACCAACAACTCAAATTGAAAACGAGTGGAAAAAAAACACACCCAAAAAGCAAAAAAAAAAAAAAAAAGCCACTCACACACAAATACACAAGTCACGTAGTCGCACTTGTAAAGTTCTACGAGCTGGCAATGCACAATATTGCCTCGCTCGCAGTACATAGCAGTTACTGCAGAAGTCTCCTGCTGCAGAGGCTTTGTTCAGTCTCTTTCCTATAGGGAACTTTTTTTCTTTGTTTTACTTAAATACAAACACAGATGTGTCCCTATAGTAAACACACAAGAGAACAATCTTCAATGCAAAATGACAATGAAATGAGAAATAAGTAAAAGTTAAGGTTATAAACAATTGTGCAACAACAGATATAAAAAGGTAAACAATGGTCAAAGGAAAAGAATAACGAACATTGGTCTATGATAATGACTCGTATAGTCTCTCAATACTGGCACGCGTCACACTCCCCAGTGTCAGCACATTCTGTTCTGTCCTTTCAAACACTGAGTGGCAGCACTTCGATGTCGACGCACCAGTTTTTGTTTGTCCACAACGCTCCCAATGTCAGCACATTTTGCCCTGTCTTTTTAACCACTGAGTGGCAGCACTTCGCTGTTGACGCACCAGTTTTTTTGTTTGTCCACAACACCACAAAACGCACTTCTTGAGATAAGAGTAATAACTCGTGCAAGACAACTTACAGGCACCCGACAGACTGCAGCAGGCCAGACTAGGAAACAAACAAACAAACAAATACACATTTACACATACACATACACTTGCTAGTGCGCGCGCGCGCGCGCGCGCGCGCACGCACACACACACACACACACACACACACACACACACACACACACACACACACACACACACACACTCTCACACACACACACACACACACGCACGCACACTCGCACGCACGCACGCACGCACGCACGCACGCACGCACACACACACACACACACACACACACACACACACACACACACACCACACACACACACACACACGTGTGTGTGTGTGTGCGCCTACACACACGCATGTAGAAAACTATTAGATACGCGTTCATAACAATTAGATATGCGCATACATACATAGCACATGGATAATGAAAATTAATAGCATATCGCACTACATGCCTAAGTAGTATGAAGTGGATATAACCATATGCACGCTCACATCTATTAGATATGCGCACACATACATTACACATGGATGATGAAATAGCATATCGCACTACATACCTATGTGATTTGAAGTGGATATGAACATATGCAGTGACGGTGATGAAGCAATGATATATGAATATAAGGATGCATACAGGCGACATGTTAATTTAATTCAGTGAGGACATAGGGAGAGGAGCTGGTTGGTGTTGCTGTGACAGGAACTGAGCAGTCATTGTGTTCAGCAACTGAACAGCAGATGGATGTAGTGGGCTAGGGGGTTGTACTGGCTGCTGTGGGATGTGTGTGATGGTGGGGGGGGGGGGGGGGGGGGGGGGGGTTGGAAGTGTAATGTGTTGGGTGGTGGCAGGAGTGTTGTGTTGGGAAGTGTAAGGTGGTCGTTGTCTGGAGTTGGTTGATTGTATGGGGTATTAGAGGGTGGTATTTGTGCTGTGCTGGGAAATTCGTAGCCAAGATGTGTTGTGAGGTTGCAGCTGAGATGTGTTTGGAGGTGGGGTGTGTTGGTTGCTGCTAGTGTGGTGTTTGGACATGGAAGGGGGTGATGTGCTATGTGGGTGGAGGGTACAGGTCACGTTTCTGTACTCTTTACATTGCTTTTGTCATCATTCTATTCACTGGGGAAGAAAAGGAATACATGGGTGGGGGGATTGTAGAAGGGTTTGCTTTGTAGGGCGTTGATGGCGACCTAGTATATTATATACACTGCGAGAGTTCGGATTATGGGGAGTGTTCGCTGGGAAATCAGTTTCATAGTCATAGCTAGGGGGACTGTTAGTGGTCACTGGGGCGTCTTGTGTTGCATGACGGTCCCTTCTTGCTCTTTGTGAGGTGGGCTTGATGTAGCTGAGGCTTGGGTCTTGTAGTTATATGGGACAGATGTTGAAGGCAAGGACTTTGCAGCCGTATGAACTGGGATGTAGTCTGTCTCGGTTCATGGCTTTCTTTGGCGCCCCAGATCTGGCGAGGAAGGAGGGGGTGTTATCTAAGTAACTGATCCCCCTTGACGGCAGGAGAGGCGAAGACTGGCCGTGGATCGTGACGCCATGTCCTTGAGGGGGTGTTGACCAAGGGGAGGAAGAATGGAGGAGGCCTGCAGTGAAGCACTGGGGAACGCTTGCCTGAGTAGGTGGATTAACTTGACCCAGTCTGCTACAGGCACTGGCCTTTCGTCACAGCTGTTGATCCCCACATGGAAAGTGACCCGTTGGATGTGGGGTGATGGGGGGGGCTGTGATTTCAGCCACTGACACAGGTGATGGACTGTCAGGCCAGGCGTTGACAGATTTTTTCACCCTGAAGCGTTCTGTTGACATCTCCTTCTCAACTACCCCCCTGCAACACAGAGTCTCCTAATAGCAGCACGTTACAAGTTTCTAAGATTGTCTTTTGTCGTAAGATCGCTAAAGGAGGTGGGGGATTTGGATTCTGTTTTGTTGATGGCAGTGGGGATTCTCTGTCATTGTGTTGTGTCTGGTTTGTTCTTGATGTGTAGAGATTTTGTTGGTGTAACGGATGAACCCGTGTTTTGCTCTGTGGGACTGTCTGACAGCACACTGTATGTGTTTGATGTTTTCACAGCAGCATATTCAGTGTGTGTAGATGATGTAGTTGATGCGTCACTGTGTATCTGGACTGCTTGGTTGTCTGATTGTTGCGCTTGATTAATTGGTTTGAGGGTATGCACTTGTTTCTAATGTCAGTATTGATGTTATTTTGACTATCTTTGAATGATTGCAGTCTGCTTGTGGTATCTTTCATCTGACGTTGTAGATGTGTGTGTTCATTTTGTACTTGTTTGATTTGTTTGTGAAAGATCTTGATTTAATGACATTATGGAATTTTTCACCCTACTCTCCATATCACCCGTGTTCTGAGTGTTCCGTTCAACTTGCTGGGATGTGTGTTCAAGCTTATTTTTCAGTGTTTGTATGTCTTGCTGCATGCTGGAGATAGTGCGTGTGGCTGAGATAAGCTGTTTTTGAAGGTGTGTGATAACGGCCATGCTTGCTAGTTGAGAGAGTGTGGGGAAAATCCGGTGCTGGGAGTTGGCACTCTGGGGGGGTCAGTGTGTTGATAGAATGAGTAGCAGACAGAGGGTAGGGACCGGTGGGGGAGGGTGACAACACACGCTGTTCTAAAACACACGGGGTGGGCGCGGGAGGATCAGATGGGGGGTCATCAGTGTTTTTGCTGGATAGAGGAAGGGACTGAGGAGTGAGAAATGTCAACAGGGGATGAAGGGCTGTTGATGGCTGGAGACTGGCGGGATGCAGGTGGCGATTCCATGCTGTCAGGGGCGGATGAGGGAGGGAGTGTAGCATGGGACGTGTTGGAGCTGACAGGCAATTGGGATTCCTGAGTTAGTGAGGGGTGAGGCAGTGATGGTGGAGGGATGGAATCACCTGACTTGAGCAATGTTTCCACAACATCATTTGTATGTGCATCACAGATGGCCAGTGGAGTTGGAGGAAACGAGATTGTGACATTGTCAAGGGCATCTGCAATTGACAATATCGAAATATCTGGTGCAGACAAATGGGACACAATATCTTTTAGGCTACCAAACTCTGCTGAACCCACTCTTTGGCAGACATGTCCTTGCACTAATATTTTTCCCTGTGGTATAATAGACGTGAATTGTCAAAAGTTTGTGTTCACCGTTCAGAACAATTTGGAAGGAAGAGTGCCATAACTCACTGGGGAAGTGGGGTCACAAAAGCTCGGCGCCAAATCCAAGAGAGAGAGAGAGAGAGAGAGAGAGAGAGAGAGAGAGAGAGAGAGAGAGAGAGAGAGAGAGAGAGAGAGAGAGAGAGAGAGAGACGCTTTAGACACATTTTTAAAGACATTGACTTGTACAGTCCTTGAGGCAAAGGGAACAAAATATTTGCAGAGCGAGGGAAAAAAAAGTATAATTGGAATGAAATAGATAAACTGAATAGCGAAGGAAGTAAAATACTGTGAACAATCAAAACATTTCAAAATAAAGTAATAGAAATTTTTTTTAAAAAAAGGTTTCGTTTTGATAGCAAACCAGATTCATGGGAGAGAGAGAGAGAGAGAGAGAGAGAGAGAGAGAGAGAGAGAGAGAGAGAGAGAGAGAGAGAGAGAGACGTGCACACGTTCACACATGCTTGCGATCAAACTCCTTAGAACACACATCATCAGCACTGAGAAACGGTTTTGAATTTATCAAGAGGCAAGACACCTCCTTCATGTGATATCCTATCTTTGATGCATAAAAAAATGTGTGATGTGTGTGGAGTTGTAGAGAGTGAAAGAGAGAGCAGGCGAAGACAAGCAGATGATGGTAGGTTCAGAAACCAAGGGACAACAGCAAGCCGAGAAAAAACGCAGCGGGAAAGAAAGAGTTCCTTCCCTTTCATTTCGTTTTCGAGAGCCGCAGGTACACTCATGGTCGGTCGGTCAGTATGAGATTAAGTCCTATTGGCCGAAAGCCCTAAAGGACAGGACATACTCGCAGACTGATGTCTCATACTTTGTGGCAGTTGTTGTCGCTGGCACTAGTGTGTCTAGTTCCGTGTAGGGGCTGTCGCCAGTCGCTCTCCCCGCTCTGGTTCCTTGTGAATTCAGGTTCACTTTCAGGTAGGTGTTTGGTCGGCCGACGATGGGCGTCGGTTTACTTGGCCTCTTTCCCCCTCAAAAGGCCTGTCTTCAGGGCCACCCAGTTGGCTATCTCCATGCTCGGGTGGCGATGGTCTTGTACCTCGTGAGGCCGCTCCACAGAGGGAGCAGGACGGAAGACTCTGGACCTGTCCCTCCCTATCTATGGTCCACGCGGACGACGGCCGAGAGGGGCATTTTCCAGCATAACCCCGTGAGGGGATACCCCCATGCCCGGCCCGAAAAAGATGAAGGTGGTTTACTGACCTGTGAAAAGCTGGCCGAGATTGCCCAGTGTTGCGATGTGTGTGTGTGTGTGTTGTGTGTGTGTGTGTGTGTGTGTGTGTGTGTGTGTGTGTGTGTGTGTGTGTGTTTTCCCCCTGTCACTTTGCAAATATGGGAATCGCGAAGCAGACTGAGAGAGAAAGATAACTGAAATTAACAATTGCAAGATGGGAGATGGTCGTGTGGAGAGAGAGAGAGAGAGAGAGAGAGAGAGAGAGAGATAGAGAGAGAGAGAGAGAG
>JADBJO010005078.1:53492-88492 GCA_016801955.1 Conus betulinus | reverse complement strand
CACCCCAACACTCCCCCACACCCCCTTACCCTCCTCCTGACCACTATTCCCTAAAATCCCCTTCCCACCTGCCCCCTTTTTTTTTCCCCTCCTAATCCTCACAACAGCGAAATCTTCGGCAATCTCCCCAAATACGACAAAAACCATCAGCAAAATGATGTTGGTTGTGTAAAGGAAGAAGAAGAAGAAGAGATGAAAAATATCTCTTTCAAGCACTGGAAAAAAAACACATTGGGTGAGACATCTCTGAACAAGGTTTTCATGAATTCAGTAGGAAAGGGACAAGCAAGGGGTGAAGGAAAATATTGGGGGAAAATCATTAAAGAGAATGAAAAGTAGTAGCAACATGTCACACTAGCTAAGGTCGAGAGAAGCAGAATGGGCAACACAAACACATACACAACTATCAAAAGGTAATCAAGCACATGGATGTCATATGTCCGCTGCCATCACTATAGTTGCCCATCCCCCTTCCCTCCATTTTGCCCACTGCTGCCCCCTCCCCTCTCCCCAAATGCCACCCCCCACCCCATCCCCACTCCGCCAGACCCCTCTCTCATTCAGTGCATGTAAATACACATGCAAAGGTATGAACAGCGTCATTACCATTATAATAGAAATGAATAAAAACAGGTAACGTCGGTTCAGGAGGAGTGGAGGGTTTGTAAGGATGGGATAATAAATGTGTTTTCAGATTGTGACTCAAAGACTGTAAAGAAGTGGAATGAGCAAGAAAGTTTGTTCCACACAGGTGGACCTTGAAAAAAGGGAGGAGCACTGGTCATAGGGGTTTATTCTGATGGAAAAAATTCTGATAATTCATTTGCCAGCAGAAGAGCACAACACGGTCATGATGCAAGTGTGAAGAGAGGTGTACTTGCATAGCTGCCAACCCTCCCGAATTCGTATTGAATTTGTCCTGATTAGAAATTATTCTGAAATCCGGAATTTAGTGACAAATCCAGAATTTCACACTTTAGATTTAAGAAGTGGAGTCTGGAGGGTCAGTTTTGAATAGGGATAATCAAATATTGCAGAATAAAGCCCAAATGATGTTATGTGCAGGTTGGCAATTACGTAGATAAAATTTGCATTTTCTGTCTAAACATCATTCACTTAGAATAGATTAGATTAGGAATGCTTTGAATCAAATGCCAGCCTGCCGCTCCCTTGTCACCAGATCTACCCCCTTCATCATCTGGTTTCTGAATTTTGACTCTGAAAGGTTGACACCTGTGTACTTGATAACCATCACAAGATTAACTGGAGAACTACATTGGTTAAACTGATCTGACTTGCAACAGGCAGCCGGGATATTTGATTATACTACTGATGTAATATTCAAGAGAAAATAACCAATTGTAAGATTTTACTGTTTAGCGTTTATCTCCATTATGCTTTATACAGGTGAAAATTCCTATTTTGATTTCCATTATGATGAAATATGATTCAAGAGTTAATTTTTACTATTTGTCAAACACGATCGTAGTGTCTAGCTTGACAAATTATTGCCAGTATCGAGAATGGACCTGTAAGTCTGAAAACACTTGCATCTGGTATCTTCTTTAAAAGGCACTTTGTTGTCAAGCTTTCTTTCCTTCTATTTTTACATGTATGTCAACAAGCGTATCCATTTCTGAATCACAGCTTGCGCTCACAAGATACTCTGTCAAATGGTAAAAGGAAATAATGTTTTTAGAATGTTTATTATTAGTTTTTAACTACCCCAGTAATCAACCCTGAATTAAACAAGGGAGAGTAGAAGATGTCTGTTCCATCATTGTACGTTTTTTTTCAAAATTTGTTAAAAATCTGTAGTGCATAACTTGTTGCTGAAGGGAGAAGGGAAGAGGACTGTAGATGGGGAGGGGGGTATTGGGTCACCTGACTGAAGCTGTCTCAAGCTCGTGCTAGAACTAGAAGTGGCGCTGAAGCCCAAATAATCTTTGTTGGTTTTTTGTGTGTATGATGTTGCATATTTCTTTCTTTTGTTTTCTTTGTTTTTTAAATCAGTATATGGTATGACGGTTCAACAATTGTTACTGTGCGATATTTTGGTGTCAATTTTTTTTTCTGTTCTTGTTCTACTGTTCTAACATTACATTATTCACTTAATATTGCTGCAAGAAGCCTGATTCAAGTTCTGTCCCCTTTGCGGACCACTTAGTTCTTTAGACTTTTTGGCTTGCTTCAAAAAGTTCTTTGTTTTGACTTGCTTCCAATAGCCTGATTTCAAATTGTATCCCGTTTGATGACTGCTTGGTTCTTAATTTTTTTTTTTTTTTTTTTTTTTTTTTTTTTTGCTGTGATGTCCTTTCTAATAAAAACAGTATTCTGTTTTGCATTCTTTAGAATTAATAGCCTGTTCTGGAATTTTGGAAACCATTTCTACGTCATATCTCAAAAGTATTCCATAGCTGTGACTGCTGTAATGTAACCTAAATATTCTTTCTCTTTCTTTGTTTGACCTACCAGAAATTTGCCACCTCTGCCAACAAGATATATGAGCTACGACTGTACCAGATGAAACCTGAACATTACAGAGAGAGCCTGGACCTGCTCAGTCGGTACTGGGCAGTCCGCACTGCTCATTCCAAGGATGTGGGATCATGGATGACAGAGCTTGGAGGCATCTGCGAAACCGTACATCTGTGGGAATATGGTAAGAGCTTAGATGCTCATTCTAAACCCTTGTGGCACCACCAGTGCAGTTGTGCGTTTGACAGAGTGGTTTCTTGCTGATGTTGAGGTTTGTGTGTGTGTGTGTATGGCAAACCTAAAAGTTAAAGAGTTCTTACTGTAGGAAGAAGAGAAAGCCACCTGCTGCCATGTGGCCATGGTTACTGTCATGGATCCGGGTTGCGAGGTCATGAGTTCTGTTCTCATCAGAGCCTTTTTTTTTAAATTTATTTCTTTCTTTGTCTTGTCTGTTGAATACCTCAAGGTGCTGTTTGTATTGTCTGTGGGACAGCACCAGTTGATTTTTGTCTTTGTCTGTTGAACACCTCAGGATGCTCTTTGTCTTGTCTGTTGAACACCTCATGGTGCTGTTCATATTGTTTGTGGGACAGCACCGGTTGTTTTTTGTCTTTGTCAGTTGAACACCTCAGGGTGCTGTTTGTTTTGTCTGTTGAACACCACAGGGTGCTGTTTGTATTGTCTGTTGAACACCTCAGGATGCTGTTTGTATTGTCTGTGGGACGGCACCAGTTGTTTTTTGTCTTTGTTGACACCTCGGGGTGCTGTTTGTCTTGTCTGTTGAACACCTCAGGTTAGGTTGTTTTGTCTGTTGAAGCCTTGTAGCATCCTGTTTCTTTTTATCTGTTGTCACATGGTACCGAGTTCACCTGACCCAGTTTCAGAATTTTGGCATGCACAACAGCATGGGGAAAAGACATCTTTATTGCTGAATTTTGCAGACAGCTTGAGCGATCGCATAAAAAAGCGACAGAATGTGGCCAAACGACCCAGTTTGGCGAAACGATTTCCTTCCCAAGTTCTTCGAGAAGTCACACAAGTTAACCTGCGTGCTGCTGAAACCTCGGCCAGGAACTGAAGTGATAACCTCATTCCCTCAGTCTGAATCAGGTGTGTCCATTCGGCTAAGCACTTCTTATGATGTGTAGAATCATGATATAAAAATGGGGGGAGGGGGAGATATATACATGTATCTTTTTTTATAAAAACGCATGATGTATGCTAACTCTGTTTAGAAAAATGCATGCACAGTGGAACCTCACAAAAAGCACCTTTATTTTGGGGCCTTAGCACCATCACCCATCCTGAGCTGTAAGCTCAGATAGGAGGGTTGGGACCTCACTGTCAACTTTCATTTATTTGACGTGTCTGTGATGGAAGCGTTCAGTGGTTGTTTCTCTGCTTTCAGCCACTGTAGATGGGAAGCATTGACTGTAGATTTGCCGGTTAGAGGTATCCAGTTTACTCTTGTTCTCGCCATACGTACTTAGAAGATATCTTCCTTCATTGCCTACCTACGAATGCACTTAGCTGACATTTTGCCGTGCAGTTGGTGCACTTCTTGGTCTTTTTTTTAAAAATGCGAGACGTCATCTGTTTTGAGACTACTCAAGCTAAACAACAACAGTCGTTAGTGATATTACAGTTTCTAAGGAAGAAAGGGACTCAGAAGTGGATGACACAAACACTGTAGTGCCCTTGTCAAGTGGTCGTGCTGACCACATGGTCAGTACAGTGATATTAAGTGCTGATAGTATAACCGTATTGTTTATGAAATAATGGTCCAGATAAGCATTATAAATGATTCAAGTTTCCCATCGTTTTGTTATTCGCATGTCAAAGTTCTTGCAGTTTCCTGGATAAGGAGACAGGGTTGGTTGGTTTGCTTTCATAATTTCAAGTACCCACTCACCCCAAATTTTCTGATGGTAACCTCAGGCCTCCACAGCAGCAGCCTTGAGGCAAGCAAAGAAAAAAAAAAAAGAAAAATAATAGAAAAGAAAAAAAAACAGTAACAAACACTTAAAAACTACTATGCTACCAAACGAAAGAAACAGATAAATTACAAGACTAACACAACGTGTTTTGACTTCTTCGGTCTTCTTCAGGCAAGACAAACAACATTCAAGACAATGAAAACGAAGAGCAGACAGTCACTTATCACCCTCATATTGGGTGCAAAATTGATAGGGAATGGGGAAACAGAAAAAGAATTGATCTCCAGAAATTCTTGAAAAAAAAATGATAATGACCTCCGAATATTCTCGAAGAAAGATTCAAACAAACTAGCTAACAGTTCTTTGTAGGAAGTGAGAGATGAATCTTTCTCATTCTCTCACTCTTTTTTTTTGTGAAGGAATATTATCTTTTCCCCATTGTAATAAAGGTTTTCGTGTCCAAGGAAATGTACATGGTGTGCGTGGTAACAGACATTCAGAAAGCATTACTGATACATACTTCCAAGACAGATTGTTCAGATTTCTTGTAAATAGTAAACAGCAACAAAAAACCAGGAGAATTTTTATTTTGTTATTAACTTTACACTGAATAGAAGGATAAACAAGTTGTTTGTTTTTTTTAATGATGCTCACCCTTCTTCCTGTGGGTCGTCTCTACCCCACGCCCAAACAAACACAGAGAAAGTATTCTACTCTTCAAGTATGCAGATTACTATTTCCATCCTTTACCATATACTTGGGGAAAATGCAAATGAGAAATTGTGAACACACACACACACACACACACACACACACACACACACACACACACACACACACACACACATGCGTGCATGTGCAAGTGCGCGCGCACGCATGCACACACCATTCATACATATGTACACAACTCATGCACCCATTTTCAAAGAGTTTTACTGCAAAACAAGGTCATACATAAATATAAAGATACTTGATATCCTTCCAGTGAATTCAAGTCAAAATGATGGGCATTCCGAATGGTATGATGAGCTAACAGAAAATTATGTGAAAAAAGAGGAACTTAAGAAAGATGAAAAAAAAAAAAAAAAAAAAAAAAAGGAGTGGAAAAATAACTTGCCATACGATCTCAGACAATAAGGCTAAGGCCTTTCAAAGAAGAGAGGTAATGCTGGTAGTGAGAAAGACATTTCAGTAAGGGAGGTAATCTTCATTCAGAGGATGTCCATTTGGTGACAGCACTGAATGTTGCGAGGGTATTCAAACTTTGGTCAGGTGCAAAAGGCAGCCCAGGTCATTGTATCCCTGTATTCTGGAAATTCTGTGCAATTTATTTCTTCTTCTCCTTTTTTTTTTTTCCCTTAATTTTATTGTTTTTAGTTTTGTTTCCCTTATTTTGCTGCTGTCTTGAATTTTGCCTTTTTGACATTTTTATCTTTCTTTACTGTTGTCTGTTTTTTTGTTTGTTTGTTTCTTTTTTCCATGCCATTGTGGCTGTTTACCTATCTTTGGTCAAGAATGTGTGTACTCTTTTTCCCTCTATGTTACACTTTATAACTGCCAGCCTTTTGTGGTAATTTGACAACCAAAGACATGATACTGCAAACACAGAAGGGGCACTAACTGTTCATTCTGCAGCTGTTATGTAGCAGTCAACAGACCATATGATTTTGCTGTATTTTGTACATGTTTGGCAAAATTACGATAAATACGACAAACTGGAAAAAAGTATGTTGAAAAAAAAATCTGGAGAGAAAGTTCTTGAGCGGTAGTTGCACTTTCGGTGTATAACTATTGTGTTTGAGCAGTACAAACCAAAGAGTGACAGCTTGTGCAAAATCGTGTGGGCGACTTCGTGTCTGGATGACGGAACAATAGTAGAGACCCCCAGCTTTTACAAAAGTTAGAAAATTTGGAACATGTGTTCACACATTTTTAGGAAAACATGCTCATTTTAATGGAGAAATACACCAATAGCAGCTTTAGGTAAACAGGTCTGTATTAAGTAAAAAGACTGACACCTTCAGCATCGCCTGGTTTTGTCTCCCTCAAGAACATCCCTTGTTTGGCTACTGTTGATGAATTGCTGTACATATTTTAGAGATAGATACTTTGCATTTGTTGCTTTGTTTTTTTTCCAGCAGAGGACCTTCTTCTCTCTGTGTGATGGTCCTGGCCTGGAACTACACTGACACTAAACCAGCTGCCTTGGCGCAGTGGTTATGATCACAGATTCAATCTGGGTGGTCATTGGTTCGGTCCTCATCATCACAGCCATGAATTTTTGTGATTTTTCAGCTCTGATCAGCTCCTAGCCAGTGTTCTGAGCTTACCATAGGCCTTAATAGGAAGACTGGAAAGATACAATTGAGTTTTGTCCACTAAATGGATGCATCTTTCAGAGTATTGTGCAAATTCCAGACAAACACTGCGAGTGTCTGTATCTCGTAGGCCTGGCTGATGCTTGAATATGTTATGAAAGGAAGTGTAGAGTACAGTCCAGTCATGTAGTCTGGTCAGAATGGAATTCCATGATATCATCTTCATCATTGGCGTCCAGAGAGTCTCAGATTCTGTGGCCCTTCATGCTCTGCTCTCATGGTGGCCTCAGTTTCTGTCTCCTCTCCACACCTGTACCTTGGTGAGTTCAAGTTGGGGTCAGCGGTTTGATCAAGTTCGGTGAGGACTGTCGTTGGATGAACGTGGTGGTGCCCTCCGAAGGCGGACGTTCATTCATGCTGGTTCAGTGACTAAGCAGTGATTGTCGCCACTTGGAGGCTAAGTAGGTAGTGTCCTGCATGTGTTGGATCAGAACAGCCATGACTGAACACACCTAAAGTGACTCAGCAGCAGCGTTGGGTCTCCTCTGGTGGGTGGCCTTACTGTGACTTGCTATTGACCACTCCCTGTGGATTGCCAGCGCTGGGGCCGCAATAGGACGGTCAAAATAAGTGTGGCAGTTGATTGAGAGGAAGAGTGAACGGCAGGGCATAATGCCATGAAGTAGTAGCACCGAAAATGAGACAGCAAAAAAAAAAAAAAAAAAAAAAAAAAAAGAAAGAAAGAAAGAACAATTCAAGAACCCCCCCCCCCCCCCCCCCCCCCCCCCCCCCCCCCCCCCCCCCCCCCCCCAAAACACGGTCAATGTTCATTCCCAAAATAGAACCAAGTTCAGCCTGTGGGAAGCGGGAACAGTCTTCAATATGGAGACTAGGGCCGGGACTGATGGTGAGAGCCGATCATTGATTTACAGTCTTGAGAGTTTCTTGCCTGAGTAGATAGGGACACTGTGGGCGTAAATCTGCTCTGGAGCAGTTGTTAACTCTGACTTTGACACTGGTTTTATCAGCTCGTTCCTTGCTGAGTGTGCGACTTCCTGCGTTAAGAAAGTGAGCATAGGAATAATATATGCAACTATTATCCCAAAGACAAAAGACAGGAATGAGACTTGACAGTTGATGAATTCTCTATAAAACAGAAAGAAAGAACAGAATAGAGTATGATAGGCATACAGTGGATCTGAGAGAATGTCATATCTGATCCCAGCTGTGTGTCACACTGTACATGTTAGGAAGTAACTGTCACTTTCAGATGACTAACACCCCCACCTGTGCTTTCCATGAGGAAATGTATTGGCTGTCACATTTTTCTGACTAGCTGTCAGGCAGACAGATCTCAAAAACGTGTGAAGTAGTCCAGAGGGGGAGATCAAGCCCCATAATGGCTGATCCACCATAGGGCATAAGACTGAACACAGTCATCTTCAGTGTGTAAGACTCGACACCAATGTACGCCAGAGAGGGGGATGCTTATGTCTCCTACTCGGAGATCCTGTGTCAAATTTTACAGATTGTCCCAGAAGAAACGTAAGCAGAAGCTAGTTTTCAAATCTTTAGACTATGCATGTTTGTGTTTATGCCTTATGTTTTGACAAGGTAACTGTATGCCACTACTTGTTAAAATCTGTAAGATGATTTATGAATACCATTGAGTGTCTTAATGTTTTGTAGTAGGTGACTAATTAGTACTTAACCTTTACCAGCCATGTCTGCCAAGGGTGGCGGATGGAATTTCTTTCCCTTGCAGCCACGTCAACCAAGGCTGGCGGACGGGCAGACAGTACACATTCTGCTGTGTCCGCCACAATCGGCAGACAGGAACATAAAAATTCCTACACTTCCCTTGAAATGGTCTAAGGGAAATAAGGTCTATAATTAGTCTTGGGGATGCCCTAGTAAGTTGTAGACCCTACTTTTAGTGCTGTATCTTGAACTAGGCTGACTCCAGCAGCTTTGATACAAAGGAACTGGCACTCGGCTTTCCTGCTAAGTATGGCTGAGCATTTCCTGTGCCAGAAATAAAGGGTAAAGGGGTGGTACCAATTTCTCGCTCCATGAAGCGCTTGAAATTATATTACAAAGTTCATCTGACTATGAGGGCAGCAAAAGAGATATCAATAATTACGATAGAGAAGAGGAAAGTGAATCATTTGAAGATGTGGACGAAAATAATTATTCTGCTGACAAATCGTCAACATCAACTGCAGCAGAGGCCGCTGCATGACACATGTAAGGCCAATTCAGAAAACTCAAACACAAATGCATTTGATCAGAACACGGCCAATGCAAACAGTCGCTATGTCGCTTACCTGTTTGCTTCTGATTCTGACAGTGTGTTGTAAAAGGACAGATTTGAATGTAAACAAAGGATTTTTTTTTTACTTGTCAGCCATATTTTTTCAACAGACAGTCTTGTCTACACATTAGAAGTAAGTGATTTGAAATTACTAAGTTCGATTAGTTGAGTGTTTGTCCTTTCCTGTAACACCTAACACAACACTGTCAGTTGTTGTCTAGCTACCGTAAAAAAATAAATAAATAAAAAGTGGTGAAATATGTGCGTCAGCAGGGACTGAGCGCCATGCATGAGCATGCGGGAGCAGGGAATTGTGCCATGAGTGCTGACTGCGGCTAGATAGTATTAAATGTATGCAAGTAGTTAATTACATCACCTGAGTATTTGACTACCTTGAAGAATTACTTCACTTCAGGCATGTAGCAGTATCGTACTGTCTCATACCACATATTAAAATCCACACAAAACCTGAGTGAAGAACTAAAGCGGAGACTCAGAATCAAAGCTGATACATTTAATAAAATCATTCTACGTTAGTCTTGATCTTGGTGGCTGAGACCTCACACTCTCCCTGAAAGTCAAAGGGCAAGTGTGAGGACTTGTCATGCCGGAATTCTGGTCTCTCATCTTCAAACCAGAACGCTGGTATGCCTGTGAAAACTGGCCCAGCGCCAGATCAAAAATGCAGGCTACGCCAGGCCATGCGGACAATCAACTAACCAGTTAGGCCTACAGAAACTGGAGTGAGATCTGTGCACCTCTCCTAGGGACAACGCCTCACACAGGATAAAACCACACCTTTCCTCCATTTATGATGAGATAAAGTAAGGAAAGGCCAGCCCAAGCAAGGCCTCTTAGAATGACTTTATGACTGTCTTGTATATTTCAGTCTTGCATACAAAGAAAGTTTTGTGTGTGAAATTGCTCGTCAGCTTGAGTCGGTCTCATTGTTGTTCATCCATCATTTCATGTTTGAACTATCTCTGTTTCTGTCACTCGGAGCAGAAGCACTTTTCAAGTGCATAAACCGTAAAGTGAATTATATCTGAGCCATTTTTGAATGTTTCAAACAGTCCAGAGAAAAATTTGTCTCTTCCACCACTAGTAAGAGAGAAGGGGGGGAGGGGGGGTGTTGAATTTTGATATAAAAAATTGTCATTGAAAAAAAAAGAAAGAAAGAAAAAAAAAAAGACATAAAGTCCTTCCCCTCGAGGATTACATCTGCCACCCCTAGTCATTACAGTGTAGTTGAAAATTGCATTAATCGTTCATCTTTTTTTAAATGGACAAGTTTGAGGAAGTGTTCTGATATGCAGTTTCTTACTGCATTGGCCAGTTTGAAAGAAAACGGCAGTTTTTGATGAAAGAAAAAATATCTGGCATTTAATTACTCTTCTTTTTGTCCTTCTCATTCCTTCGAAGCTTCTGTCTTCCCTACTGTCTCTGTCGCTGTCTGTCTGTCTCTGTTTGTCTGTCTGTCTGTCTGTCTCTCTCTGTCTCTCACTCTCTTAGATTTTTGTGTTCGTTCGTGCAGCGGTGTATGAACTATGGAACAGTGAGCCAGATTCCACCTGTCATTCAAGTGATCATGATGAAATTGTTGTTGGCCAGTTTGCAACAGTTTACGGACAAACTGAAGGAGGTAGGTAAAATAGCTTGTGTGTGTGTGTAAATGTGTGTATGCATGTGTGTGTGTTTGTTCATGTGGTCCCCCCTATGGGAAGGCCAGTATCTTTTATTATGAATTGTGTGAGTACAGTCTAGAAATTCTTCACTTGTGATTTCTTCCTTTTCTGTGACTTGCTTTTAAATGCCACCACTCTCTTCATTTTTCTGTTTTTCCTTATTGTCATCCTCAGGATATTCTATTCAATGTATGTTATTTATGGAAAAAAAATGCTGGCGTAAGCTAAAGTATTGGGAGTAAAAGTTATTCATTACACAAAAAAATTTGCATGGAAACCTGATTTGCTCCTTTTTTTCCTTTTCTTTTGGTTTGTCTGTCTTTTTTTTTTTCTCTTTTGCATGTGCTTGCATGCAAGCATGCATGCATTCACACACACAGACACACACACTCACACACGCACACATGCACGCAGGCACACACACACACACACACACACACACACACACACACACACACACACACACACTGTGTTGATCTGCAGTTTACTTTTTATTGTATGGCTTAAAGTAAATTCTAGTAGTAGAGTCACTACACATACTCATAGAAACCTTAGTAAAAATAACTGTGTGATTGTAGAACATTTTATGAGGTGCGGTCCGCTCATGATAGGATTAAAATCCTATTGTGAGTATCAAGGAAAAACATCAGAATATTTCTTGTTTCCCACCATATTTTGGATGGTGAAAATTTGTAGAAGTTATCTAGTATCTCATCATATTGTTTTCCGCACAAACCAGAACCGACAGAGCAAAGATGTTTGGGTTTCTCACTTCATTCTTTTATATGCTACCATTTCTGTTCTCTTCCAGAATTTACCTTATTCCGGTATGCAGACCCTGACTTAGCGTTTGAAAGAGCCTTCCAACGACGCAGAGGTTAGAATATACAAGTGTGGAAGTGCATGTATGTTTGCTGTTTCCTTCTCTGTTCCCATGGCTTTGTCGTTCACATCATTTGTGAATTGTTCTCATGAATGAGATCCAAAGTCGCTATCTCTTAATTCTGCAACAGTTCAGAAAAGGTGTTTGATATGGACACATTTGAGATTTTTGGTTCATAGAACTTTATAGACATTAATTTTTTTTGTTTTTGTTTTTTTTTTGGGGTGGGGGGTGGGGGGTTTAATCTTGTGAAGTGAAAATCTCAGATTGATCCGTTGAGCTTAAAACACCTTTGCTGAGCTGTTGTTGTAAATCAGATCCAGCGACTTTCGCTCTCATGTATGAGAAAAGGTTACATTTCTTTCCTTTTTTTTTTTGTCATGTTGTTTAAATCATTTAACGTGTGTGTCCAAATGTTCAGATCAGTCTCATGGTTTCATCTGATGTCATCCCCTTTTGAAGAGAACTTCTGCCCCGCATGATGCAGACATTTTCATCAGACTTGCATGTGGGCTCTGTATGTTGCAGAGAAAAATTTACAAGGTTCCTCTCGCTTGCTAGTTCCATGCCAGTGGTCCAAGATCAAGTAGTCGGGGCAGAGCATCGCAAGTGGTGGCTGTTCTTTCCCAGGAGATGAGGAGCTGTCTGTGTGCCCTGCCCCACTGTGGAGAAGATCCAACTTCGGAGACCTCCGCGTACTGTTGATGATACCCGTTAGAAATGAAAGGGGGGGGGAAAACAAGGATGAATGCAGTACGAGAGAAGCCACAGTGTTGATGCCCAGTCTGACGTAGGGTTTTAATACTTTGAACCTTGCTGATGGGAAACTTCCATCCTCTTGTCTGAGGGAAATGCCATTCCTTGTGTGTTGGAAAGTGCATTTCTGTTGGGAACAGATTTTTTGTGTACATGTGTTTGTGTGTTATGCATACAGTGGCATAGTATAGGGGCTTCCACAAAAAAGTAAGATTACTGTTGTGTAACGAACGAGATTTGATCCAAGATGTTTTGTCCGTGGGTGTTGGGACCTGTCGACTGGTCCATTCTGATCTGAGGTGTTGGGACCTGTCGATTGGTCCTTTCTGATCTGAGGTGTTGGGGACCTGTCGACTGGTGCATAATTCTGATCTGAGGTGTTTGTATCTGTAAAGACAGGTGATACCACTTCCTTTAATATTGATGCTAAAACCAGATGAATTTTTTGTAAGGTGCAGCAGTGGTTGCCATGTCTAGCGTGTGCACAAAACATCCTGTTTGCATGCATGCACACATATGCATACAGATATCAAAACCACTTCTGTCACATAAGAAAAAAATAAAAGACCCAAAAAATTGAAAAATATAAAAGTAAAAAGAAAGGAAAAGAAACTGTTAAAGAGATTCCTTTGCAGGAAATGTTTATGTGTCACACTTTGTAATGCCAAATGGAAAGTATACATGCATGTGCAATTTGTGGTTTATCACTTTTTTTCCATCGTTAATCAAGACATGATATTTTTATGGGATTTTTCACCATTTGTATTGCCTTATAAAGATACTCAGATTTTGATTTATTTCACAATCCTGTGGAGTTGTTCGACAACACATTTGCTAGTCCAGATCAAATTGAAGATACTCTTTGGCTTGATAAAACGAAAAAAAAATCTTGTTGAATTCAGGGAGAGACTTTGAACAGAGGGGGAAGGAAACGTGCGTAAGGGAGAAATGGGGGCTCTGCTGTCCTGTATGCGTGAATCTGACCACTAGTTAGAAATGTCCGGTTCAGATGCAAGTCACAGTTATACCATGTAAATCTTAAAATGCTAATGCAAAAGAGTACAATCTGACAGGTATGAAAGATTATGTAAGATTCGATTAAAAAATAAAAAAGAAACATTCCATTGTAATATTTGCTGCCCTCTAAAGGGCATTCTAAATGGTGAAATTTTTTAGTTAATGAATGGAACAATCTTGCAGCAAACTTTTTGTTTATGAATTACACACAATTTTTTTTTAGCATGTGATCAAAGTTCATGGGAAAAAAAAGTACCTCTCAGAATGTCTGGGAGTGTTTTTGTTTGCTTATAAAGCCTTTCATTGAAACCATTCTGTGGTTGGTCAGATTTGACCTGAAATTGGTCTCCAAGTTTAAGTCAACAGTTCATTCCAGGCGGCCATAGTATTCAAGGCGGTCTCCAAGTTTAGAAGTCAACAATTAATTCCAGGCGGCCATAGTATTCAAGGTTCACCATAGTTTGGAAAGAAATGAGTGAAATCTTGGACCATGAGACTACTGGCATGGATTTCACAGTCTGTAGAAATCAGTTCCAAACTCAGCAGGCCGAGCAGTTGATCTTGGTCAAGCTTTAGTGAGCCCTGTTTTGCAGGGTGTGAGGATATGTTCTCTCCCTTGAGACAGCACTGTTCAGTTAAGGCCATGAAGTGTCCATTGCTTGTCATGAGACAGTGATCTGGAGCAAGAGGATCATGGGTCAACGTATTCAGTTAAAAAAAAGAAAAAGACAGTCAAGTCAAGAACATAAATAGGGATGATCTCAATGATAGGTCTTTCAGATACATTAACATTTTAATGATTTTTTTTTTTCGTGATACTATACATGGTAGTATTACCATCCTGAGAAGAAAGTTGAATCTTGGAAATATGATTATTCTGATGCACATTTTACAAAGTCTCTGTTCGAGCACAGCGAGAACCCATTACTTTTGATGAAAGCTGAAATCAAAGAGATTGTCAGTTTCCTTCTCCGACTCCTGTTCTCTCCTTCGAAAAAAGTTGCCCTCTGATTTTTTTTTTTTTTTTTTTTGTTTTGTTTTTGTTTGACATGTGGTTCCATGCTAGCAGATATGCTGGATAGCTCCGCGTAAGCACAATGCCATGGTGTTTTTTTTTTGGCCATTTTGCTTGTGGGTGTTGTTTTTTTTATTTTTTTTTTTTTTTTTTTATGAAGGCATGTAATAAATCAAGAAGCTGAACAAGATTTTTCTAGTTGTTTATTTTTTTAATGATGGTCCTTTTCTCTCATGTGTCTTTTATGTGTTGGTGTTCTTGTTTCACATGTTGGAGGGGTGAAGGTGGAGAGTTTTGTATGCATTACTGATGAATGATACCAAGTGCAACCAAATTTGTAAATGAGCGACAAACTGGAAATATAGAGTGTGAACTGAACTAGACTGAAACAACTAAGGTGTTCCACGCTGGAAGTGCCAGGTTGCCTATTTTGGATTGAAGTTACTGGTGTGATCCATGCCAGAAGTGCTGTGTAAGGAAGTGTGACCAAGATAAAGAATAATGTGGTTCATACCAGAAATGCTACGTCAGTAAGTATGGCAAACATAGAAATAACTAATGTTTTTCAACATCTAAAACACTGTGTAAGGTTTGCCTTAATTGGAAGCGCCCAGTGTGTTGCAAATAGGAAGTGCCAGTTGTATATCATTAACTGGCATTGTCACAGTGTCTCACATTTGAACTCAGATATGCCCCAAGTTGTTTGAATCTTGTGCATCCCTCATGTGTAGAATTTGCCCAGAATTCTTCATGCCTGATGCTGCTCACTCTGCACACTAGAACTCTGGTGTTTCCTAAATTGGACGTTTCTCTTGTATCACATTTTGAAACTTATGGGTTCTAAATTGGGAGTAACATCATTGAAACTCACATGTATCCTGAATTAGAAGTGGTTACTTTGTCCAATATTAGAACTTGAATAGGCCTAAAGTGAAAATTCCTGGTGTGCCTTATGTTAAAACTCGTGTGTGCTAAAGTGAAAGTGCCCAGTGTGTATGCACAATTCTAGACAAAAAATAAGCATAAGCAGAATTCTAGTCGAAAAATGACTACTTAACCATCGTGCCCAAGGCACATTGTTAGATTAATTCGTAAATTAAGGCTGAATACTTGGAACACTAAATATTCTCATGGTATTACTTGTGTCTGCAGAGAAAACATTTCTGTGCATCATCTTTTGTTTGAATGCTCAGTGTTGACCCCACTCTGTCAGAAGAAAGGTATCGAGATGAATAACTTTGATAATGTCAGTACTGTCTTATATGGTTCATATGATGCAGAAATTGCCACGCTTATTTCGCAGACACAGGTTGCAAAATTTTCATAAAGATCAACAATTCTGTATACCACTAGGGTATTTCACTTATGTAAATATGCATATATCAGATGTGGGTTTGAAAGTACTAAAGTGGTGTTAGGTGTGGAGGTGTTTTTTTTTTTTTCTGAACAAGTGTCTAATATCATCTGGCGATGAAAAGGCATTAAACAAACCACTGAACTGAACTAAACTGCTGTCCAATGTGTTCCGGACTGGAACTAGGAATTTCCCAGACTTAAAAGTTACATTTGTATCCCCTGATGAAGGTTACATATCCCCTGATGAAGGTTACATATCCCCTGATGAAGGTCACATACTGTATGTGCACATAAGAAGTAGAGGGAGTGTTCAATACACACAAACACATGAACTCTCAGGCATTCAAAACAGCTCAAATGGATTCCTGAGATTTCCTTTGTTGTTCAAGTAAGTCATGATTTACAGATAGAAGCCAAACTTTATGCTGGTAATTCAAGACCAAAAGTCTTTGTTTACTGCAAAATTAGAATGTTTCGTACCTTTTTTTTTTTTCTTTGTACAACTTGACTTTTTCCACACTTGTGAAACACTGATTTTTTTTTTTTTCTTTTAAATGAATCATGTGTTCGGAAGGCCTAGTTTATTTGGATATTTTCAAAAGTAAAAGATATGACATATTTTGTAAAAAAAAAAAAAAAAAAAAAAAAAAAAATGGTTTCCAAAAAAAAAAAAGTGGGTCTGCTGAAAAAGAAAATCCACTGGTCAAATCTGGTGATTATACATGAATTGACTTTGCTGTTATGCAAACGCATGCACGCACACATGCACACACGTACGTGTGCACACACACAGGCATGTAGGTGTACACACATGCTTGCTCGCGCGCACACACTGACATGTGCATGCACACACAAACACACTACAGTTGAATCTAGATACCTTTATTTATATCAATGAATACAGGTCAGCACAAATTTGTTGCTCAGTATCTAAATAACTTCAGGCACATGTTAGCTACTTGCTTTGTAAAGCAGGGGGATTTTATATACAAAACAAGGTATCAAAGATAAAATCTTAGTACACCTGAAAGAAAATGTATACCCAAGTTATGGCACTCTTTTCATGATCTGGTCTCAATGAAATCTGTTGTGATGAAGCTATGCAGGAGAAGACAACGCAATGTTGCATATACATATGTGATGAATCGATGCACGTCAAGAGTCTACAAATCTTAGATATTAATGTCAGCGCAGCGCAAAAAAAAACCCCGTGGGCAAACAAATCACAAGACAAAACACGGTTAGTGGTGCGCTAACATTAATATTTAAGATTTCCGCCTGCAGTCGCCTCACTTTGCAACAAGATTCTACAATATTGCATGTACACTACAATGCTGTATTTGATACGCAAAACTTTTCCCGAAGTTGGAGTATGGCTGCCTTAATGGCGGGATATAAAAAGGTCATACATGCAAAACTCCACTCCCTTTGTTGGGTAGATAGGATTGATCCTAGTCTGTATATACAGGGAGTGTCCACAGGAGTATCGGTCTGCGTACGCAGAAGATATGCAAAACGGAAGTTGTGAAGGCATACAAACCAGGAGTTGAAGGGTGGGCAGGCAGCTGCTTTAGCTTTGTGTCCCTTGCATCCAATCTACCACAGCTTTCCATTTTTTGTATAGTGATGCTCATGATACATGACTGATCACCCATTTATTATCAGTCACTTACTTTTTTCGTTTTTGGTGATGTCCATGTATTTGTTCATGCAGGGCCACGGGTAGACAGATAGCCATTGCTCAACCCTTTTTCTCATGGCATGTGTGTGGAAGGTATTTGAAGATGTTTTAAACACTAAAGGAAAAGCAAAAAGCAAATGAATGCAGCAGTAAAAGGTCCTCTTACTTCAGAACCGACTTGTAATTTGCTAGGCTTATCACTTACCAGTGATGAATGGAACAGAAACAGGTCATTTGGCTTTAACCCAGTTAAGTTAGTCACTTGAAAAGTAAATGAACACGCACACAAAAATATTCATTTCACTTGAACAACTTGTTAGTTAACCACTTTCAAAGTAATGAATGTAACAACTGATAGTTGGCCACATCTTTGAACCAAGCGATGAAAGTAATGGGTGTAATGGAAACACATCTTTGAACCAAGCGATGAAAGTTCTGGGTGTAATGGAAACACATCTTTGAACCAAGCGATGAAAGTAATGGGTGTAATGGAAACACATCTTTGAACCAAGCGATGAAAGTAATGGGTGTAATGGAATCTTTGAACAATCAATATGTTACTTTTAAGCTGCTGAGTACAACAGATATAAAAAGACCCTAAGACTTTTTTTTTAGCCTGCTGTAAAGTAATAAATACAAAGGAAAAGGTTCATTGCTATGAATCATGTGTTAACAACTTTGAATATAATACAGTGGGAAAAAAATTGTTTACTTTGAATAATTCATTAGTGACTTTAAATACGATGAACACAACAGAAGACACAGGTTTATGGAAATCATGTGTTAGCCAGTTGTAAGGCAATGGAAACGGGCCCTTTGACCTCTAACTATTTTGTCAGTTAATATGTTAACCACTTTGAATATAAAAAAAACATGGAAATCGGTCTTCTAAAATTGAACAATTTGTTAGCCTCTTTAAAAGTAATAAATACAAATCAAAAAGCACCCTCAGCTTTAACCAGTTGAGAGTTTACTACTTTGAGGAACTTGGATCTGGAACCAACAGCAAGGTGAAAATGGGTCATATCATTTTCAACAGATGTTAGTATTCCATAACGCAAACCATTTCAAAATTGATCTTTACTGCACAAGACACTGCTATCCATCCAGGCAGATTAAAACACACACACACACATACACACACACACAGTCAGCAGAAACCTTGCACTGGAATCAATCGCTCAGAAAAGTCCGAGCTTCAAGAACTGTCTGTGCCTTGAATTATGAAGTACTGCTGCATTTTACCGAGGTCAGCCTGACTTTTCTTGAGAAAAAATGTTGAAGTGTTTTGTAACATATTTGATTAAGATCAAAATGATAGGTAACTTTGATATACAAGCTGTGCGTTTACTAGATCTCTTTATCAAAATTGATCCAGCAGTTTACATGAGATCCCCATCCATAGTTTTCCACCCATCTTTATCTTCTCCCTTTTCTTTTTTTTTCAGATTGAAATGACAAAAGTCAAGATAGATAAAGAAGTCTCTGAAGGGATAACATTTTGCCACGGAAAATCCCCCCTCTCCTCTTTCCAACCAAAACTTTCATGTTCAACTTTATTTTTTCTGAAGCAGGACCTTTCTGTTCAGCTTGCGTTGCCTTTCACCCAATAGCTTCGTGCCAAACATTTATTTCAAAACTATGCTCTGTTATTTCGCTACAACATGATAGATGAACAAACCCCCTCAACTGCTTGAAGGAGGAAATCTCACAAGGTGATTTACAATGCCTATCATTTCCATTGCAAAGAATGTACATTCATATCTACATGTGAGGTTGCCACTGGGTGTGATCACAAGCTATCAGACAATAAAACTGGGGACAAAAAAGCACAGACCTTCTAAGGAGTTGCTCCATCTTGCGCTTGCTAAATATGGACTTAATGTGACATGTGTCTTTTCTTGTTTGCTGACAATATGGCCTTGAAGTCGTAGAAAACAAATGACTTCTGCAAAAGATTTGTGTCACAGATCTGTAAACTCTCTGTAAAGACAAATGTTAAATAAATGTTAGCGAACCGTCCAAAAACCGCAGACAAACGAATCGTTTTTGGGGCGGTTTGCTAACATTTATTTAAGATTTGTTTGGATTTCCGCCTGCAGCCGTCCCACTTTGCAACTAGATCTGCTAGGAGATTAGTCAACGAGAAATACAATCAGACAAAAAAATAAACAAACAATCTGACAAGAAATATTTAAATAGCAGCAGAAAACAAAAACCATACCATTCTTTGACATAAATGTTAGCAACTGCACTTACAAAGTTTGTATGTTTCCAGTTGACAAAGATCCATTCCGACAGTCCATATGAAACCAGAAGACACTGACAAAAGCCCAGTCACTTTGCTGAAGCAGCTATTACTAGCAGTGAAATGCCAAAGAAGATGAAAATGCATGTAAAGAAGCTGGTAATATAAGCATGCACATGTTGCTGGTATTGGCAGTCCACCAATGCAGGGAGAGTAGTCTGGTAGTCATTGGATTTAGCCCTGCTATGCACACTGTCACACTGGAGCTGAAAATACTTTTCAAACGAAAAACGCACAACACACACCACATCCAAATGTTGAGTAACGAAAAATTGCAGGATATTGCTACGTATGACAGATGTCATGAATTTGTCTGAATATATTTCCTGGGGTTGATTATTTTCACTGACATGGGAAGTGAAGTCCTGTTTAAATAAGGTCAGACTAACACTTGCATACTTTGCAAACAGGCACCATGTTTGCCTTCCAGGAAAGGCCTCAAATGCATCTAAAAAAAAAAAAAAAAAAAAAAAAAAAAAAAATTTCATAGTCTTCAGCATCTGGGGGTAAAGGGGAGGGGGAAGGAGGGGCTTGACTCTGACAGGCCGTCTGACTGGAGTGTTGCTCCTGGACCTACAGTGATGTATGCTGCCCTGGGACCCAGCCTCAATTCTCTCTCTCTCCCTCTCTCTCTCTCTCTCTTCTGTCACACACATTAATAATACTTGAATCGTTCCTGTATGAACATAACTACCTTACGTTTTGCCCCCCTCCTTCCCATCTTTCCCGATCATGGTCCATCCCCAACTCGCAGCTTAAAAATCTTCCTGTGCCACTGATTTTGTGTAAAGCCTCTCGTCTGAAGATAATTATAGAGAAATGTCCCGAAAAATGTTAACAACCATGTACATGTACATCAAAGACATATTCCAAATATAAGTATAAAGTGAAAAGCGCCAATAGGCAACTTGCATAGGCTGGTGCCCATTACAATATATTAGAGAAACATAATGGAATCTATCCAAGGCACAAAAAGTATGAGAACTTGGGGGGATGGGGTGTGTGTGTGGGGGGGGGGGGGGGGGGGGGAGTCACAACATGAAGATGTGTTTGACTATAGTAAGGCTGAACTGAGGGAAAGGTGACATACATAAACCAATAAAAATAAATAGCATATCTGACAAGGTTTTCCATAAGGGGATAAAGATTTTCCATAAGGGGGATAAAGGATGTTACGGCTTGCTATGTGTAACTGAAAGAACTCCCAATGTTCATACAAAACAAACTGTGTCGGTTCTTTTAAAAAAAAAAAAAAAAACGTTAGCAGAGAGAGTCTAACGTACTAAACACCACACATGCTCCAACGGTAGTGTCATTCTTTCTACATCACACCCACGTGAAAATGACCCTCCATGCCTCCCATTCACCCCCACTGAAAAGAAAATGAAAAAAAAGAAGTGCTGACCAATAAATGCAGTCCATATGTGCTTACAGACATAACGCTTAACTGAGCTCATATATTTGCTTCTGTAAAATCATTTGCTGCTGTTGTTTAATTCGTCACTTCATCATTCATTTTTTTTTTTCCCAGTGTTGACTTCTACGCCCAGAAATTTGGTGCACTTGCAGATGCTGACTCAAAAAGAAAACACGAAAAAAAAAGTAAAAATGTACTGAAAATCTGATCAAGAGCTTTGGAGTCATGTTGCTGGCATATCACACACGCATGTATGCAGCACCCTATACCTCAGGCTGTGCAGGGTAAAAACTGAAGAGAACTTTTGTCACTATGCAGAGGACCAGACACTTAACACCCCTAACAGTCCGACCGACCCCTAAAATGTTCCATCAAGCCCAGTGAGGAAGCCAAAGAGCTTGCACACAGACTCCACCCATCTGACAGTTCTCCCAAAACTCACGGGATGCGAAACTGCCCGTGTCTGGCCAATACAGCGCTGGTTGACTCTGCAAGAACTCTGGCAGGGCGCGGACGTCATTGAAGGTCAAGGTCGAAAGGACTCCACTTGCTGATGTCTGCTTTACAGTCATGTGACACTTACTGCCGGACATCTGTGGAAATCTGGCACTGGCATGCTGGATGTAGCTCTCCAGTTCTGCTGACATTTCTGCAAAGAGAACAAAGAGCTTGAGCACACAAAAAGAGAGAAGAAACTGAAAAGAAAAAAAAAAAAAAAAAAGAGAAATAAGGTTGCAGAACTGCTGTTCACCTCATGATCTTGAAATGTTCAGCTGAATGTTCAGATGTAATACTATTAATCTAGAGATGGGGTGTGTGTGTGTGTGTTACACTGGCGGTGTCTGGTAAATGAAGGGGGGACAGAGCTGGATTTTGCTCAAGTTGCTTACAGCTCAACTTGCATACACAACTACGGGTGCCTTTGCTCTGTTCATGAGTACATGTTCAATAAAGATGAGCTATGCATCCTAAAGACACCATAGTGCGTGACAGTGTTCCGTAAATTTTTATAGAGACTCATCAGCATCCAGTGTGCACCAGGATGAAAACAGGACATGGGCAGTGCTGAAGTGATCTGAAGTCCACTATAGCACGGCGATGGACAATTGGACTCAGCATGGCTGAAAGTACTAATCACATGTGGCATTCCTTCCATCAACTGGTCATGGATGAGTTGACAAAGTAATGAAATTACTCACTTAATTCAATATTAACAAAATCAGATGTTGAACGCTTTACAGCCACAGGGTGATCTATTTTCTGGGACATTTCAATTAAAACTTAAAGTCAACATCAAACTCTTCACCTGACAATTCTAGTTCGTCTAATCATCCATGCATCATGGGTAGGTTCCTCGGCACAGGCAACAAAGCTTGCAGTTCTCTCATGCTGGATTCCTTGTGTCATTTAGATGCATGAATCTGACATTTGCATGAGGATTTCATGTTTGTGTCTTGCATATATATAACCACATGTGCAGACATGGCATGCAAAACGGGACAGCGTTACGTCATTTCTAGAAGTCTATCTCTGTGTGCAACATGGCATGCAAAACGGGACAGCGTTATGTCATTTCTAGAAGTCCGTCTGTGTGCAACATATCTCAAAGATGGCTGGATGAATCTTCATCAAATCTATGTATTCTGGGGGTCAATAATTATAGAGAACCATATAAACTGGCAAAATGCTGAAGGCATTTTTGGAAACCTTTGTGCTGTCAGGGAAAGAGTTTAAACATACAGCATTCTATATCTCCCTCATGGACTAAATGTCAACTGGGACGTAAATGAGATCATCAGTATCATATTCCTACTTAGAATTAGACCTGGTCTCCCAACAAAAGAAAATGCACTACTCATAAAGTATAGGCATCAACTTCAGCTGGGTACCATTACACTGTGGTTTAGGTTCAAAATGGAGTTAATCAGCTTATCATGTTGTGAAACAATAAACACAAGAAAATAAAATGAAAATTCCAAAATGTCTGTTACACTTTTCATCACCAGTGGAAATAAAAATTATTTTAAATACCAAATGTCTGAAATTGTCTGCTTCATATTTTCACCACCAGAAATAGTTAAAGTAAAGCATAATTTTGTTGGCCTACGATTTCTGTTTTTATAACACAGAGTCTGATGCACTGCCCACATGCTAAATACACTTGACTGAAGCAAATACCATGTTTAGGTTAACCACATCTGCCAAAGACTTATTTCTGTGCACCACTTACGATTGGATTGTCCTACATCAACAAGGAGCAAGGTGTTATTATTGATAACTGTTAAAATATATGCTATATTTCTATAGGATCCAAGCAACATCAATATCACCACAATTACTGCTCAAACCAAAGGTGCTAGATTACTATGAAGTTTTCATGTTCTAGGAAATATGAATAATGGTTTGCATAAGTGTTCATGAAAATCACTCGGTGTATGATTTTCATAACTGTGTATCATCTAATATCATCTAAAATGGAAAGACATTCAATGAAATCACTGAATTGAGGAGAACACACCACACACACACACACACACACACACACACACACACACACACACACACACACACACACACACACACACACACAGAGAGAGCGAGAGAGAGAGAGAGAGAGAGAGAGAGAGAGAGAGAGAGAGAGAGAGAAGAAATCACAGAGAGGGACAGACAAAGAGAGAGACAGAAATGGACTGTACTCACCTTTACAGCCAATGATGAACAGAAGGTGATGAGCGTGTTCCATGCCATCTATTGTTGCCTTGTGCATGCAGTCTAAGGGCCCAGTTTCAGGCAGGTGGGTCTTCAACCTGCAGGCCTCCTGCAGCACACCACGGACATCCTGGGCAAACCTGGCAGCATCCAAATCCCGTGGATCATGCACAAAAGGACCTGATAATCCAAAGAGGAGGAATCCTCTTCTTTCTCCACATCATCCGCCCAGTCTTGATATGCAGGTTGTGCACCGTCAACTGCAATGACGTTCTGAAGCTTGGTGTCTTTCCTGTTGACATGCAGGTCTTCAAACGCCCAACAGAAAAATCTTTTGCCACGCTGGAGTTGAACGTACTGCCCACAAGCCCTGCTTTGACGTCTTTGATCAGCTTCTCCTGTGCCACCTTCAGCATTGCCTTGAGAGTTAAACGTGTGTAGTCTGTCGGCATGTTTTGCCCTTGCTGCGTCAGACCAAGGAGGTGGGTGAACAGAATGATGTCTTCGTAACGCTGGTTTCGTAGATATCTGTTCAGCCTGTCTGTCCATCAAAACCTGGGACTGTCATCACCTGGGGGGTGATCTGCTGGAGCCATGTCAGGACGGGGCAGGGTGTCAGCATACACTCTCAACAGTCGAAGAAGCCAAATCTCAACTGGCGCGTCTTGGTCGAAAACGCCTTCCACCTCTTGCTGAAGCTTGAGGTACTGGCCCAGAGTGCGGCATGAAGTCCACACGGCGTGAGTCGTGTCTGTGTCTCCCGAAACTGCCGAGCGATCCGTGACTGGGTCACAATGGCCATGGTCAGCATGGATTTGCCTTCTTCCTCCAGTACCCTTGCTCGTGTTTCATTCTCTTCCAGGCTGCACTGTTCCAGGTTGACCCAGACCTGCCTGTTCAAATGCATTGACCACTTCCGCTGTGTTCCAGTCGATTTCAGTAATCTTCAGAAACTGTTCCAGTGCTCCACTGTACTCTCTAAGTGCTTTGTACATCAGTCCTAGTCATAGGATGCTATGCAATTTTCCCCATTTTTTCCCCATGCTTAACAGGAGAGTTTTGTTCAAATGGTACATAGTTTCATTCACATATTTGTCCTCCCGTGAAAAGCTCTGGTACATCGCCGACTTCATTGCTATCGACAGGTTGTTCATGTTGGAGTCTCCAGCGCGACGTCTGGCTTCCGAGATTACCCCACGATTTTTTGCTTGCTTGCTCCACGTTTGGGCCCCCACCCAACCGACCGTCTGTTTTTCCGTCCATGCGGCTGATTCCTGAAGTTCTGAAACGCTCTGCGCCTTTCCTGTCCAGCAAGTTTCTTTAGTGTCAGAGCGAGCTGATGATGTGCCTTTGGTGAATCTTGAACAGACACCGCCTTTTTCAAAGCCTTTTCCGATTTGAGAAGCTGTCCGGAATAACGGAAGTATTTTCCTGCTCTTATTAAATTGGATCCTCCTTTGTCTTCCACCTTCATGACAATATCAAAGCACTTGGATGCATCCAAACCAGCTTCCTCAGCTCTCTGCACTACTGCTGTGCACTGCTCGCCAAACTTGCAACCGGTCAGGATCTCTCCCAGCTCAGCTGCAGCATCTGCTCTGTCCTCTGGATCCTCACTGTCCTGAATCATTTCAAGAAGCAGGTCAGTTGCTTTGAGCAATGGTGTGACCACATCCTGTAAGGGCTGGCTCCATGTGTGCTTGGCATTAGTCAAACGCCTCAAGTTGAGGGCCCAATTCCATTTCATGCCATGGTTATGAGTTTCTGTCTGTGGAACCAACACCTCATAAATGGCCAAGGCATCGGGGATGAACTCGGGGGCCCAGCTCAGTGTAACACCAGGCCAACTCTGCTAGTTCTGGTGAACAGAAAAAAGCAGACATTTTTTGTTTTACTGTTCCCTCTTCATTTCACTTTCATCTCTGTATGGTTTATTTCCCTACAAAACAAGACAAAGGTTTTTACAGTAATGTAAACAGACAAAATATTTTACAATAGTTTTCTTTTTTTGTCTATTTACTAAGTAAATAGACCAAAAAAATTTACAATAACCCAGCCGCCGTGGCAAAGTGGTTAGCGTCGCGGACTCCCGGCTGGGAGGTTGTGGGTTCGAATCCCAGAGTCATGTGGGTTTTTTGCCCCTGACCGGCTCCTACCCAGAGTTGAGTTTGCTGCTGCGGACTCGGTTGGGAAGACCGGGACCACACAGTAGAGTTTCATCCACTTAATGGATGCGTTTCTGAGAGTGTTGCTCAAATTTCCTGACCAACACTGCAGGTGCCTGTATCTCTCGGGCCTGGTTGATGCTGGGATATATTATGAAAGGAAGCGTAGAGTACAGCCCTGTCATGTAGTCTCAGACCGAAATGGAATCCCATAGCATCATCTTAATCATCCTCATTCTCATCGATCAGCATTAAAAAAAAAAAAAAGTCTCAAATTCTGTGGCCCTTCATGCCCTGCTCTCATGGTGACCTCAATTTCGATGTCCTCTCCACGTCTGTGGTCTTGGTTTGGTTCCGTCGGGGTCACCGGTATCGGCGGGCACATGGGGACTGTCATTGGATGGATGTGTGTGACACCCTCCGGAGGTAGAGCCCACTCACGCCGGCTCCGCGACTAAGCAATTATTGTCGTCAGTAGGGGGCTTAGTAGGTGGTGTCCTGCGTATGTTAGATCAGAACAGGCGCCACTGAACACCATCGAAGTGACTTGGCGGCAGTGCAGCGTCTCCTCCGGTGGTGGGTTGCCTCTTGATGACTTGACATTGACTGCTCCCTGTGCATTGCCGGTGCCGGGGCTATGGCGGGGCGGACCAGGCTGTGGCTGTGGAATGAGTGTTGGAATGAGTGGCATGGGTGCACTGCCTCTGAGGAAGCACAGAGGTTGGGACAGCAAAAAAAAAAAATTTTTTTTTTAAATGTTTTTACAATAAAGTACTGACACACTAGCATCACTTGGAGAGCGAAAGAGAAAGTAAGTGATAGCACTCTGGTTTATCAAAGCAGCTGGTTCTGACTGGACTCACAGTGCCCTAGAAAAGCAGAATAGAGCATGCTCACATCTACCAGACCTAAAAGTATGCCCATCTAGCCAGCAGTTTTCCTGAATCTTGCTTCCAAGTCAAAGTTCTCGCCACAGGGGCTGGAACAAAGGGAGGTTATACGCTTCACAGGGGCAGGAGCAAAGGGGAGGTTATACGCTTATCAGTCTATGATCTTATGAAACAGCTCGTGACTTCTGGTAAGAAGACGATCAGAACCTTAAAGATAATGGCACACACAATTGTAAAAAGTTCCAGCTTGATCTAACAGAGGAGGAAGACAAGAGAACTCCGTATGGCTTAAAATTTGCCTACTTGAAACAGGCGTCCCTGTGCAATATGTCTAAGACTCCATCTAAAAAGGCAATGCTCTGAGATGCCCACACGTCCATAAGTTGCGGTGCAGTGGGAAAGGAGTCTATTACTTTTGTGCTCTTGGAATTTTCCAGAATATCTGCTGTCGCAGTTTATCTTTTGAATGTCTACAGGATGGATACTATCAGTGATTTTAGAGTTATCTCCCATCAGAAGCTAAAGCACCCTCGTTTTGCAGATCAGGTCTTAGGTCCGGTCATGACAGACGCAGGATGGGTCATGTTGATGTCCTTCGTGGAGTTACTATTGTTAGTGTGGATAGTGACAAGATCTTAACCCTAGACTGCCACTTATGTGCATACTGATCAGTCAATGATTGCGCATCCTTGTCATGAATGAGATGGGACAAGTAGATCAGGTCACTAGCAATTGTAAGTCGAACACAGGGGAGAACATCAGTTTAGTTCAGTGTAGTAACAGCACCTTGAAAGTATACACAATATTTAACTTAGTTTCCATACACACTAATCTGCTTTCAAAAAGATTCAGTAAGAAGAGGGTTTAGACGGTTCACTTTTCATAGCGCATGTTCATTTAGCTTACACACTGATGACTGATTTTTGACTGGAAGTGCTGGTCCAAGTAAGATGTTGTTTGTCTCTGGGCCATGTATTCTGCCTGTTCTAGGTATTTTCTCCACCTTAGTGATGAATGCATGAGATAACGTTCTGCCTTTGTGCACCTGCCCCCACTCCCTCCACAAACACACCATATTATGGGGCAGTCATTTCCCCCCTATAGCGTGATTTCACCTCCCCAGAAATGATGGTCTCATTAACAAAAAAAAAAAATGAAGAGATTCTGAAACTAGAAATTTCTCCATATTATCCCTCTTTCCACTACGGGCCTGAGCAATGATCGGGCAGACTTAAATGCAAATGGCCGCCTCAGTTCAAAACTACCATACTCTACTGTCTTCCATGCTCAGACAATAGGAACAGGGAGAGCCTTTTGTGGTATTTTGCTCTTGTATATTTTGCTGCTTTGATATTTTTGTTTTCTTTATGATATTTTTGTTTTCTTCTCACACTATGTGCCAAGGAAATAATATGACAGTAAGATAAGTTTTGTACGAGAACATAGTGAACAATCTCAGCAAATTACTGTAAAATTATGAATACTAAACCCATATAAACTGATGCAGTTACATAACAAAAAAAAATCATTGACTGTAACTGTGTAGAGAGAGTCACATTAAATTTGCATTTCATTACAAATGTAATTACACATGCTGACAAAATCAGAAGTACCAATGAAGCGAAGAAGGATCAAGGAACCATGCATCACTGGCCAATTCAAACACTGTACCGAAGTAATATGTTGCAGAAACATTATATTCATGTCAAGTGTTCTGTGCAGCCTTTTTCGAATATGTCATCTACAGTTATTACTGTTCGAGCACAGCAACCCCTCATCTTTCAATTGCACAGCCTGAACAAGCCAGGCAGGGGAAGTTACTCTGCCAGTCATGATGTCAGGGCTGAAAGAATTCACAAATAAAAAGATACACCTAACGGATAATCATCAAGAGAGAGAGAGAGAGGGGGGGGGGCGGGAGAGAGAGAGGGATGACATGAGTTGCAGGATCAGGTGCCAATCACTGCTATGTGCCACTGTGTCTGGAATTCAGAGTGGATGATGGCTATATCTTGATAGGCAGCACCTGATACAGTGATAATGATGAAGATCTCGGGGGAAAAGTAACTGATGTAGAGAAGGTTACTTGATCTGAAGAGGGCTTATGTTGCATTCCACTGAATCAATAAGGTTCCTGTCCAACGTCATGAGTATATCTGTGACTTTGGCAGGGAAAGGAAAGCAGACACATTTGATCTTGCACCAAAACCACATAGCTATTTTGAGCGCTAATAGTTCACAACCAAAGCGCTTGTCTAGCCTGCATTGATACTGTTCATCACATTGATTGCTGGGATTGGTAAGCATTGCAGGACTTGATCATTGCGCACACAGAACTGCAAACATTTTCGGACTAGTGATGGGCAAAAATCTGCTATGACAGAAAATTTTCAATGAAGTCTGTTTAGTTGTTGAATAAACCTAACAACTAGGGGCACCTCTGAACCTAACAACTAGGGGCACTTCTGTTTCTACTACACAGGACTCATAAAGCCAGAAAGAAAAAACTGTTACCGTGAACATCAGACTATGAAGAGATAGGCCGTGCATATCATCTTGTGAGTCAGTACACTCTTCTTACGTTGAGAAATTTGTATTGAAAGAAAATATCATGTTTTGCATACACCATCAGTCAGCTGGATTCCTTGATGTCAACATACAGACCTGTGCATACAGTTTCTCAGAAGACCGGCTGTCAAAAACAAAAGATGCGAAACAACTGCAACTGAAAAGAAAACTATACAGTTCAGCAAATCATTTGATTATCATTCCAGAGTAACTGACTCATGTAAATAATATTGAATTAGTTATACCATGCACGAGTGGAGTTGTGTCTGCATGCTTCCAAGAATGTGCATGCATGTGTGTGTGTGTGTGTGTGTGTGTGTGTGTGTGTGTGTGTGTGTGTGTGTGTGTGTTGTGTTGAGTGTGTTGTTATGTGTGTGTGTGTGTGTGTGTGTGTGTGTGTGTGTGTGTGTGTGTGTGTGTGTGTGTGTGTTGTTGAGGTGTTATGTGTGTGTGTGTGTTTTGAGTATATATATGTGTGTGTGTGTGTGTGTGTGTGTGTGTGTGTGTGTGTGTGTGTGTGTGTGTGTGTGTGTGTGTGTGTCTGTGTGTGTGTTATATGTGTGTGTTTTGTGTGTGTGTGTGTGTGTGTGTGTCTGTGTGTGTGTCTGTGTGTGTCTGTGTGTGTGTGTGTGTGTGTGTTTTTTACCTTCGCTGTGGATTCCCTCGTAGATGTCTGGCCTCCATTTCTTCAGGGCCATGAAATGCGACTGAAGTTCTGCTGCCTTTTTTCTCTCCCCTTTCTTCCACAGAATGAAGAAGAGATTGGCCATGGCCACCAAACTGAACGGCAGTTCTCTCACAAGATGGCAGGCCTCAGCTTCCGCTTCCTGTCTTTTCCCCACCAGCCATTTTAGAACGACAAAAAAATTGTCTCCTACACTTCCTCTTACATTAATGTACACTGTCTCTGGTTTCGGCTTTGGTTTCAACTCTTCCATTCTGGCACTGGACTTTTTGCAGATACATCAACACTGAATCGTAATTCCCACTCGATGACTTCAGAAGATGTACCATTTGTTGATCTGTGGAGCTGCCAAAGTCAACAGCAGTATCATCCTGGTCCTCCTTATTATCTGAAATTTTTGCCCTGTTTCCCAGCATCGTCAGGTTGGCTTGGAATCTGTCCAGAGATGAAAAGAAATGGTTAGAGGTTCCACAGTCTTATGGCCATAGGTGAAATCAGCAATAAAGAGGTATGTCTTGTCTAAGGCATGGCCGTACACGGGCAGTGGTGCTCACCCCTCTCCTTCTGCCATTTTAACCCTCCCTGAGCTGAATGGGAAATCCATGTACTGCTGGGTGGATGAAAAGTGTTTTGAAGCTGTGAAAGGGTGACTTCATGAATGGCACCCATCCATTATGTCAGCTGTACAGCCAAACGCTTTAACCATTTGACAGCGGTGCCGCTTACATCTGGACGAACCAACAGTCTCGTCAGATCGTTTGTGCGATTAAAAACCGCAGATATTCCATTGAACATTGTTACTACCATCTTCATGGCATGAAAGAGAGAACACATTTCTCCTTTACCATCATGAAGTTACTGGACTGTTGGGGTACAGGGTGGGGTGTGTATGTGTGTGTGTGTGTGTGTGGGGGGGGGGGGGGGGGGGGGGGGAAAAAAACAGCAGGGAAAGACAGTGTTGAAGGGGGGTTGTCCCCAAAGAAGAGTGCCCATGCAACTTCAGCCCCACCCATGTTTGGTGGCTATCATCTGCACCATCTACCAACTTTGGGTCATCAAGAGGCAACCCACCAGAGAAGACACTGCACTGTTCATGAGTCACCAGATCCTAAGCCCTACGCACTATAACTGTTTAGTCGAGTGGGGCAAGCATTTTCTTTTCTCCTTTTTTATCCTGCTGTCTCATCTTCTGTGCCTCTCTGATGGCCTAGCTGTCCTGGAGCTCATTGTGGCTCACCATCCACAGCTCCAGCCTGCTTTGTTCCATCGCAGGCACGGTGCCAACAATCCACACAGGACAGTCAAGGAGTCAAATCCTTATGAAGCAAAGCACCAGAGGAGACACTGCTGATGAGTCACCTGGGTGGTGTTCAGTTGTGCCTGCTCTGATCCAACATATGCATGACACCACCTACAAAGTCCCCAGCCCACTGTGATAACTGCATGTCGTGGAGCTAGGATGAGTAAACATACCACACCTGTCAGTGACAGTCCCCATAACTGGCAACCTTGACACAAACTCACCACGGGCACAGAAGTGGAGAAACTACTTTTAATAGTTTTATGCTGACTGATGAAGGTGAGGATGATGAAGATGACTTTATGGAGTTTCATTCTGTTCTGAGACTGCATTACATGGCTGAACTCTATACTACCTTTCATAATATGCCCTGACGTCAACCAGGCCTGAGAGACGCAGACACCTGCAGTGTTGTTAAAGAAGTTTGAGCGTAACTCTCAGAGACAAAATCTATTAAGAGGATGAAAATTCAACTGCATGGTTCGAGATCTCCCTATGGTGCCCATGGCAAACTCAAATCTGGGTAGGAGCCAGTAGTGTGCCAAAAATATCCAATCCAGTAAACAGGAATAACTCAGATCAGAACTGAACACACGAGATGCCATCTCAGAATCCATGGAACTAACCATTCCGCTATGGCAGACGGTTATGAGCAAGTATCTTCCCTTAGCAAGCAAGAGTTCTTTTTCACAAAAATGACGTAGGATCACCCCGTATCTTGCCATGCCACATAATGCTTAATTTACTGTTTTGCTTCATTTTATGAGAAAAAAAAAAAATCTAGACACTGATGACAAGAAACTTTGCTGTCAATTCTATGGCACCACTGAATAGCTTTCTAATGTGTAGTTCACAGTTGGACAAATGTCTGCTCAAGCACAAATACTTATATGCATGTGCACCTTACGAAAGCACACACACACACACACACACACACACACACACACACACACACACACAGATTTTCTTGACTTTGAATATGATCAAAGTTACACAGTACTCTTTGGGGAGGATGGGGTTGGCAATAACAAGTGGGGCAGGGGGAATAGAGGAAAATTAAGATGGAAAAAAAGGAAAAGAAAAAGAAAACAAATCTACACAAACTATTAGCTGATGACACATGGTACACACCTGGCTTCAGACAGCTGGTGAACATGACGATCGCTGAAAAGAGTTGGCAGTTCCTTCAACCGATCCTGGAACCACTGTTCGTCCAATGTCTCTGGGGCTTCGTCTGCTCTGACTTCCGTGTATTCAAAGCCATTATCACTGTCATCATCTCCATCATCATCATCATCATCATCACCACCACCACCACCATCATCATCACTGTGTTCTCCTCCTCTTCCTTCTCCTGCCTTTCCAGCTGCTTCTGGCTTCTTTCTTTTGACCTTGGAGGATTCTTGCCGACAGCTGGGCTTTGGATCTGCCTCCACAGTGCTTTGTGGCCCTGGTTTTCCTTGCCCTTTCCCAGTGTGCCAATTCATCTTTTCCCCTTCTTCTGCAGGCTCCTCATCTTTGATACCTGGGCACCTGCTGAAGATAGTTCTTCTTCAGGTTGCTGACCTTGTTGTTTTTTTGTTCTTTCAGTGTGTTCTTTGTCCTGTCCTTCCCCTCTCCCATCAGCCTGCTGCTCTGCTGAGTCTGCTGTCCTTGTCTTACCGTGACGCACGAACAGCCGGAAATGAGTGGTTAATTCGTCTTCGAGTGAGAGGACCAGCATCACACCAGTATCACGTTTCGTCATGATGTTGCCACTGCTGCTACCTGCAGGCTGCTGTGTCTTGTCACTGCTGTTCATTGGTTCCTGGACAGCAGAAGCATCTTCACCTGCTGCTTTGGAGGTCAGTCTCGAGGGACTTTCTTGACTACCATTCCCTGACTTGGATGTCCTCCTCTGGCGCAGACCTTTTCCAGCACTGCAGTCGCTGGCACTCTTCCTTTCAGCTGAAGCTTCATATGGCCCAGTTCTCAACTGTCCCTGCCAGCTGTCATTCTCGTTGTCTTCCACCTCGTCTTCACCGCTCCACTGGTCGTTTTTTTAACTAAGGGGATGTCGAACTCGTCCAAGCTTTTGTTGAACCAGTCATCTTCATCGTCATCATCCGAAGCCGGTTGGGGTTCTGCGACTGTCTGCGGGGGTGTAGACGTGGGGTGGTATGATGCGGTTGAACCTGTGCCTTTAGCCAATGTGCTGTAAGCAGCTTCTGTGTCCATCATGCCTGTAGCCTTCACTATGGATTGTCTGGCTGTGGTGGGAGCTCAAGATTTGAGAGACGCAGAGTTCTGATCTGCAACAAGACATCACCACAGTCTGTCTATAAAGGCTGTTGTTGGCATGGGTGAGAGCAGTCGTTCAGTCTTCATGCTAAATTCAATATTGCAACAAAAAACAAGAGGTCAGAAGAATTTTTGGTGTGTGTATACCTGTCTGTGTCTGTGCCTGTCTGTGCCTGTCTCTCTATATATATATATATATATATATATATATATATATATATATATATATATATATATATATATATATTCTGTGCCTGTGTGTGTGTGTGTGTGTGTGTGTGTGTGTGTGTGTGTGTGTGTGTTTCACGGTCTCGTCTTCAGTTCTCTGCCACACTGGTGACATTACCCCAAAGCTGCTGCTCATTCCGGCTCCCTGTTCACAGCCACACCCCGGTTGTTTCCTTGCAACCCTAGCACTGACAGTACACAGGGAGAGTCAGCGTCAAGTCTTAGAGAGGCAACCCACCAGAGGAGACACTGCACTGCCACTGAGTCACTTAAAGTGGAGTTCAGTGCTGACTGCTCCAAATAAAAGTCTCATCCATCCACACACGCAGGACACCACCTACTAAAAACTCCTACTGACTACAGTAATTGCTTAGCCGCTGAGCCAATGTCATTGAGCTTTCCCCCTCTGGACAGCCTCACTATGTCCATCTTGCCACAGTCCCCATACACTTGCCACTGCCACTGACCTTGACACAAATTCACCCAAGATATAAGCATGGAAAGGAAGTTGAAACTTGAGCTCATCATGACAGCAGGGCATGACAGGCCACAAAATTTAAGATTAATTTTTTTTTTTTACTCTTGTTGATGGATGAGGATGAAGATGATGCTATGGTGTTCCATTGCAGTCTGAGACTGCAAGACAGGGCTGTACTCTACACATATTTTCGTAATATAATCATCCCGGCATCAAACAGGCCCGAGAGATACACATACCTGTAGTGTTGGTCACAAGATCTGAGCAACACTCACAGAGGCATCCATCAAGTAAATGAAATCCAACCATGTGGTCTAAGTCTTCCTAACAGAACCCATAGCAAAGTGGTAGGCTCCAGTCATGGACAAGAAAAAAAAAATCCCCCAACAAATAAATAAATCTGATGTGATTCGAACCAGCCATGTCCCAGCCTTCATCTGCGCGAGGCTAACCATTGCGCAATAGCGGCTGATTAATTGAGAAGTTTTGATGATGATTGATCACAGTTTGTCCATGTTAATCAACACCTAAT
>JADBJO010005078.1:25992-43492 GCA_016801955.1 Conus betulinus | reverse complement strand
AGCCTTTGTTTACCTAAAAATTAGAATGTTTCATAACTTTTTTTTCTTACTTTTCACAACTTGATTTTCTGACACTTGTGAAACATTGATTTCTTTTTTATTTCATGAATCACCTGTTCAGTTCTACTTTATTTGGAAAAAAAGATTCGACAATAATGATATGACATATTTTGTGAAAAAAAAATTGGTTTAAAAAAGTGGGTCTACAAAAAATAAAATCCACTTGTCAGGTCTGGTAATTATGCATGAATCCACTTTGCTGTTATGCAACTACGCACATGCACGCGCGCGCGCACACACACACACGCACGCGCGCGCGCGCGCACACACACACACACACACACACACACACACACAAAACAGGCACACACACACACACACACACACACACACACACACACACACACACACACACACAGAGGCACACACATATGCGCACTCACGCACGCACACCTGAATGCACACACAGACACACATGCTACAGCCGAATCTAAATACCTTTATTCATATCAATGAATACAGGTCAGCACAAATTTGTCACTCAGTATCTAAATATTTTCAGGCACATGTAGTTATTTGCTTTGTAAAGCAAGGGGATTTCATATGCAAAACAAGGTATCAAAGATAAATCTTAGTACACCTGAACGAAAAACGTATACCCAAGTTATGGCACTCTTTTCATGATCTGGTCTCAATGAAATCTGTTGTAATGAAGCTATGCAGGAGAAGACAATGCAATGTTGCATATACATATGTGATGAACTACACACAACAAGATCCTACAATATTGCGAATACACTCCGATGTTGCATTTGATATGCAAAACAGAAGTTGTGAAGGCATACAAAACCAAGAGTAGAAGGGTGGGGTAGGCAGCTGCTTTAGTTATCTGCCCTTTGCATCCAATCTACCACAGGTTTCTATTTTTTGCATAGCGATGTTCATTATACATGGCTGATCACGGATTTATTATCAGTCACTTTTGATGTCCGTGTATTTGTTCATGCAGGGCCACGGGTAGACAGATAGCCATTGCTCAACCCTTTCTCTCAGGGCATGCGTGTGGAAGGTATTTGAAGATGTTTTAAACACTTTGAATGAACAGCAAAAAGCAAATGAACGCAGCAGTAAAAGGTCCTCTTACTTCAGAACCGACTTTTAGTTTGCTAGGCTGATCACTTTCCAGTGATGAATGGAGCAAAATCAGGTGATTTGGCCTTGAACTAGTCAAGTTAGTCATTTGAAAAGTAAATGAACACAACACACACAAAAATATTCATTTCACTTGAACAACTTGTTAGTTAACCACTTTCAAAGTAATGAATGTACAAAAAGTAAGTTCTTTGAACTTTACCCAACTTATAGTTGGCCATTTTGACAATAATGGGCGTAATAGAATCACGTCTTTGAACCAAGCGATGAAAGTAATGGGTGTAATAGGAACACACATTTGAACCAAGCGATGAAAGTAATGGGTGTAATGGAATCTTTGAACAATCGATATTTGCTACTTTTAAGCTACTGAATGCAAGAGAAAAAGACCTTAAGGCTTTTCCTTTAGCCTGCTGTAAAGTAATAAATACAAAGGAAATGGTTCTTTTAGCTTGAAGCATTTGTCAGCCAGTTTGAAAGCGATGAATATAATGGACAAAAATTCTGTTGTTATGAATCATATTTTAACCACTTTGAATATAATACAGTGGAAAAAAATGTTTAATTTGAATAATTCATTAGTGACTTTAAATACGATGAATACAAGTGAAAATGGGTCATATTTTTCAACAGATGTTAGTATTCATCCACGCAAACCATTTGAAAATGGATCTTTACTGCACAAGAATCCAGGGTGATTAAAACACACACCACACACACACACACACACAACACCCAACACACAACCACACACACACACACACAGGAGAGAGAAGATGAGTGAGAGAGAGAGAGAGAGCGTGAGGAGAGAGAGAGAGACGAGAAGAGATCGAGAGAAGAGAGCAGAGAGGCCCAGCAGAAACCTTGCACTGAAATCAATCACTGCAGACAAGTCAGAGGCTTAAGAACTATCTGTGCCTCTGAATTTGAAGTATTGCCGTTTCTCCAGGTCAGCCTGACTTTCTTGCAGAATGAAGTTTCTTAAAATATCTTGATTAAGATCAAAATGATAGGTCATTTTGATAGACAAAACTGTGGCTTACTATTGAATCAAAATCCATCAGCAGTTTTACATGAAAATCTCCATTCCATATTTCTCCACCAATCTTTATCTTCTTCCTTTTCTGTTTTTCTTTTTCTTTTTCAGAGTTGAAATGACAAAAGTCAAGATAAACAAAGAAGTCTCTGAAGGGATAACATTTCGCCACGGAAAATCCCCTCTTCTCTTTCCAACCAAAAACTTTCATGTTCAACATGTGTTTTTTTCTGAAAGCGGACCTTTCTGTTTCAGCTTGCGTTGCCGTTCCCCCAATAGCTTGGATAGCCAAAAACATTATTTCAAAACTATGCTCTGTTTATTTCGCTACTACAGAACGAGAACAAAAACCCCCTCAACTGCTGGAAGGAGGGAATCTCACAAGGTGATTACAATGCATATCATTTCCATTGCAAAGATCTGTACATTCATATCTACATGTGAGGTTGCCCACTGGGTGTGCAATGCACAAGTAATAGACAATAAAACTGGGACAAAAGAGAGCACAAACCTTCTAAGGAATTGCTCCATCTTGCGCTTGCTGAATATGGACGTAATGTGACTTGTATCTTTTCTTGTTTGTGACGATATGCGCCTTTGGCCTTAGAAGTTCGTAGAAAACAACAAATGACTGCTGCAAAAGATTTGTGTCACAGATATGCAGAAACTCTTGTGTAAAGACAAAATCTTAAATACATGTTAGCGAACCGCCCAAAAAACGCAGCCGACAAAACGAATCGTTTTGGGGCGGTTTGCCTAACATCTTTATTTAAGATTTTTTGTGGATTTCCGCCTGGATGCCGAGCCGTCTCACTTTAGCAACTAGATATTGCTAGGAGATTAGTTAAAACGAGAAATACAATCAGACAAAAAAAAATAAACAAATAATCTGAATCTGACAAGTAATATTCAAATAGCAGCAGCAGATAAAAAAAACCACATCATTCTTGGACATTAAAATGTTAGCAACTGCACTTACAAAGTTTGTATGTTTCCAGTGACAAAGATCCATTCCGACAGTCCATATGAAACCAGAAGACACTGACAAAAGCCCAGCCACTTTGCACTGACAGCAAACTAATTGCTAGCAGTGAAATGCCAAAGAAGATGAAAAGTGCATGCTGTAAAGAAGCAGGTAATAATAAAGCATGCTCATGTTGTGGTATCAAGCAGTCCACCAATTGCAGGGAGGTGCAGGGAGTGTAGTCTGGTAGTCATTGGATTTAAGCCCTGCTATGCAACACTGTCACACGGGAGCTGAAAATATCTTTTCAAACGAAAAACGCCACAAACACAACCACATCCAAATGCATGAGTAAACGACAAACTGTAGGATTATTGCTATGTATGGAAAAATCGTCATGAATAGGTGAATATATTCTCTGGGGTTGATTATTTTCACCGACATGGGCAAGTGAAGTCCTGTTGAAATGAAGCGTCAGACTAACAGCTCTGCAGATTTGCAAACAGGACCATGCTTTTGCCGTTCCAGGACGAGGCCTCAAATGCATCTAAAAAAAAACCCCATAATCGTCAGCATCATGGGGAGGTGTAAAGGGGGAGGGGGGAAGGAAGGGGCCGGTGACTCTGACCAGGGGCGTCTGGACTGGGCTCGTTGCCCGCTGACCTACAGTGGATGCTATGCGGCCCTCTTGGCACCCAGCCTCAATTCTATACGCTCCCCTCCCCTCTCTCCTATCTCTCCCTCTCTCCTCTCTCCTCTCTCATTCTAACACATTTAACCTGTGAATCGTTGCACGGTGTCCATATGAACATCAACGTACATTTACGTTTGCCCCCCCCTTCCCATTCTTTCTCGATCATGGTCCATCCCCAACTCTCAGCTTAAAAATCTTCCTGTGCCACGGATTTGTGGGAAAAGCCTCTCTCTGAAGATAAATTTATAGAGAAGTCCTCGAAAACTGTTAAAAAACCATGTATATGTACATCAAAAGACCATATTCCAAATATAAGTGTAGAAGTGTAAAGCAATAGGCATCTTTGCATAGCTGAATGGGCCCAGTACAATAGTTAGAGACTGTATCGTACATTCCAAGGCAACAAAAAGTATGAGAAAACTGGGGCACGCCCGATGGGGTGGGGTGGGGTGTGTCGCAAACTATGAAGATGTCTGGACTGTGGTAAGGCTGAACTGAGGGAAAGGTGACATTACATAAACACAGTTAAAAATGAAATAGCCATAATCTGACAAAGGTTTTCCATGTAAGGGGGATAAAGATCTTGCCATAGAGGGCGGATGACGGGATGTTATTGGTTTTGCTTCTATAACTGAAAGAATCCCAATGTTACTACAAAACAGCTGCCGTTGCTTTAAAAAAATAACGTTAGCAGAGAAGAGGCTAAACACATACACATGCTCGCAATCGGTAGTGTCATTCTTGGTACACATCACACCCACGTAAAAAAATGACCCGTCCATGGCACTACCATCACACCACTGAAAGAAAAATGATAAAAAACAACGAAAAGAAATGCTGATCAATAAAAAGCAGTCCACTATGGATTACAGGCATAACGCTTAACTGTGCTCATATATTTTGCTGCGGGAAAATCATATTGCTGCTTTGTTAATTCATCACTGTCACAATTAATTTTTTTTCCCAGTGTTGACTTCTACGCCCAAAAATTGTTGGCACTTGGCAGATGCTGAATCAAACAAAGAAACACCCCCGCAAAGGAAAAAAAAAAAAAATGTAACTGAAAAATCTGATCAAGAGTTTGGAGTAATGCTTGCTGGAATAACAAACAAAGCATGCATGCAGGGGCGCTACACCCAGGCGGGGCAGACGCATAATTTGTGTCTCTCACTGAGGACCAGACACTGACAACACCCTAAACAGTACGACCGACCCCCTAAATGTTCCATCAAGACCAGTGAGGAAGCCAAAGAGCGTTGGCACACGGAACTCACCATCTGACAGTTCTCCAAACTAACGGGAGATGCCAAACTGCCGTGTATGGCCAAAACAGAGCTGGTCGATCCTCTGCAAGAACTCTGGCAGGGTCTCGCGGACGTCATGAAGGTCAACGGGTCGAAAGGACTCCAACTTGCTGATGTCTGAATGCTTTACCAGTCATGTGTGACATTACTGCGGAGCGTCGTGTGGAAATCTGGCAATGGCATGGCTGGATGTAGCTTCTCTTAGTTCTGCTGACATTTCTGCAAAGAGAACAAAGAACTTGAGCACAAAGAGAAAGAGAAACAAACTGAAAAGAAAAAAAAAAGAAATGAAAGAAAAAAAAAAAGCACAAGGAAATAAAATTGCAGAAAATGCTGGTCACCCTCATGATCTAAAATGTTCAGCTGAGTGATCAGATGTAGTAAGTAGTATTAATCTAGAGACCGGGGGGGTTTACACTGGCGGGTGTCTGGTAAAAATGAAGGGGGGACAGAGCTGGATTTGCTCTCAAGTTGCTGACAGACTCAACTTGCATACACAAAATACGGGGCCCGTGCTCTGTTCATGAGTTACATGTTCAATAAAGGTGAGCTATGCAATCCTAAAGACACCATAGTGCGTGACAGGGTCCGTGAATGATTTATCGGACTCATCAGCATCCAGTGTGCACCAGGATGAAAAACAGGACATGGGGCAGTGTTTTTGAAGTGATCTGAAGTCCTTTATAGCACGGCGATGAAGGACAATTGGATCAGCATTGGCTGAAAGTACTAATCACATCGTGGCCATTCCTTCATCAACTGGTCATGGATGAGTTGTGACAAAAGTAATGGAAATTATGACACTGAATTAAATATTAAGAAAACTCAGATGTGTTGAATGCTTACAGCAACAGGGTGATTAATCTATTTTCTGGGACATTTACGAATTAAAACTTTAAAGTCAAGACATCTAAATCTCTTGCACTGACAATTTAGTTCGTCCTAATCATCCATGCATCATGGGTAGGTTCCTCGGCACAGGCAACAAAGCTGCAGTTTCTCTCATGCCTGGATCACTGTGTCATTTAGATGCACGAATTGTGACAATTGTCATGAGGATTTCATGTTGGTGTCTTGACATATCTTAACCACATGCGCAGATGATCAGAGGCAAAAACGGGACAAGCGTTTATGTCATTTCTCGAACTCCGTCTGTGTGCAACATATATCAAAGAAAAAAAAAAAAAAAAAAAAAAAAAAAAAAAAAAAAACAAAAAAAAAAAAAAAAAAAAAAAAAACAAAAAAAACAAAAAAAAAAAAAAAAAAAAAAACAAAAAAAAAAAAAAAAAAAAAAAAAAAAAAAAAAAAAAAAAAAAAAAAAAAAAAAAAAAAAAAAAAAAAAAAAAAAAAAAAGATGGCCGGATGAATCTCATAAACTCTCTGTATTCGGGGGGTTTCACGAATTAAGAGAACCCCCATACTAAACTGGCAAACAAAATACTGAAGGTCATTTTTGGAAACCTTGTGTCTGTCAGGGAAAAATAGAGTTTCAAAACACCCAGCACGGATATCTCCCTCATGGACTAAATGTCAAATGGGCCGGGGACGCGTAACCGAGATCAGCAGTTCATACTTGCGACCTAGAATTCCAGGGACACCTGGCTCTCCCAACAAAAGAAAATGCAATACTCATGAAGTATTGGCATCAACTCATGGCATCAACTTCAGGTACTATAACATTTGTGGTTAGGTTCAAAATGGACTTGATCAGCTTAATCCTGTTATGATTGAAAAAACTGTAAAACACAAGAAAATAAAATGAAAATTCCAAAATGTCTGTTACACTTTTCATCACAGCAGAAATAAAAAACCTTTAAAATATAAAATGTATTTTTTTTAAATACCAAATGTCTGAAATTGTCTGCTTCACATTTTCACCACCAGAAAGAGTTAAAAAGTAAAGCAATAATTTTGTTGGCGCTACGATTTTTGTTGTTTTTATAACACAGAGTCTGATGCACTGCCCACATGCCAAAGACACTTGACTGAAGCAAATGCCATGTTTAGGTTAACTACATCTTGCCAAAGATTATTTCTGTGCACACTTATGATGGATTGTCCTACATCAACAAGGAGAGGAGAAAGGTGTTTATTGATGTGACGAAAATCTGTTATTAAACCCTGTTAAAATTTGCTATATTTCTATAGGAGCAAAAGCACCCCTTAATATCACCACAATTACTGCTCAAAATCAAAGGTATTAGATTATTATGAAAGTTTCATGTTACTAAGGAAATATGATGATAATGGTTTGCATCGAAAAATCACTCGGTGTAAGGATTTCATAAGCTGTGTATGATTATACTATTCATCTAAAATGGAAAAAAGACATTTTAAATGAAAACCAATGAACTGAGGTGGAATGCACACCACACACACACACACAAACCAACACCCACACACCACACACAAACACACACACACCTATCAACAACACCAAAACACACACACACAACCACACACACAAACACAACATACAGAAGAGAGATGCGAGGGAGAGGAGAGACGTGGAGGCGGGCTGAGTGGGAGGATGGGGAGGGAGGGAGGTGGGGAGGAGAGGAGGGGAGCGGAGTGGGAGTGGCGGAGAAGGGTGGAGACGTGGGGAGGGGATGAGTCGAAGTGGCGGATGGAGAGTGAGAAGAAGAGACGGGGAGAGGAAGTGGAGAGAGGATGGACGTGGGAGAGGGGAGTGGGAGGGAGAAGAGAGGGAGGTGAGGAGGGATGAGTGGGGAGAGAGTGGGAGGGAAGGCGGTGGGAGAGAGGGGAGGAAAGGGGAGAGATGAGAGGAGGCGAGGAGGGGGGTGGACGAGAGGAGGGAGGGGGAGAGAGAGAGTGAGGGGAGGAGAGGGTGAAGAGAGAGATGAGAGAGAGATGAGCGGAGGATGGAGGAGAGGAAGGAGAGAAGGGATGGTTGAGAGGGGACGTGATTGGGGGGAGAATTGCGAGAGGGAGGAGAGGTTCCGGAGCAGGAGAAGAGAGGGGAAGAGAGGGGAGTAGTGGAAGAAGCGAGAACTGGAATTGGAGGGAGGTGACGGAGAAGGGGGGGGAGAGGGGAGAGGACGAGGGCGGGGGGGTGAGGGGGACGGTGCGAGAGGAAGGATGAGGATCGGAGCGAGGGAATAGAGATGGGACAAGGATGGTGCGGTGGGGCGAGTTGACAGGGAGGTAGGGAGAGGAAGAGGGACGAGAAATGGGAGTGAGAGGAGAGAGAGACGGGGAGAGAGGAGAGAGGACAGAGAGAGGAGAGCGAGTAGAGAGACTCACCTTTCAGGGACAACCTGATAACAAAGAGAGTGAACACAGAAATGCGAAGGTAGAACCTTAAAGGCCAATGATGAACATAAGGTGAGGAGCGTGTCCAAAGGCCTTCTAGGTGGCATTGGCAGCAGTCCAGCAAGGGACCAGTTTCAGGCATCAGGTGGATGTGTCTTCACACCTGCAGAGCCTTCTGCAGCACACACAGCAGGACATCTGGGCAAACCTGGCAGGCATCCCAAGTCCCGATCGCATGGACCAAAAAGGATTGATAATCCAAAGATGAGGAACCTCTTCTTCTCCACACATCCATCCGCCAGTCTTGATATTGCAGGTTGGTGCACCGTTCAACTGCAATGACGTTCTGATGCTTGGTGCTCTCTCTGTTGACCTGCATTCGTCTTCAAAAAGCCCAAACAGAAAACCTTTTTGGCCACGCTGGAGTTGAACCGTACTGGCCCACTAAGCTAATGCGGTGACAGTCTTTCGATCAGCTCTCCTGTCCACCACGTCAACCATACGCCGTGAGAGTTGAACGTTAGTGTAGTCGTTGTTCATCATGGTTTGGCTTGCTGCCGTAAGACCAGGAGGTGGGGTTGAACAGAAGGATGTCTTCGTTAACCGCTGGTTTCGTAGATATTCTGTTCAGCCTTGTCCATACAAAAACCTGGGGAATGTCATCAATGGGGTGATATCTGCTGGATAGCCAGGGCAGGACAGGAAGGGTTTGTCAGCATACACTTCAACAGTCTCGAACGAAGCCAAAGCTTCAAATGGCGAGTCTTGGTCGAAAAAAAGCTCTGTCCAACTCTTGCTGAAGGCTTGAGGTACTGGCCCAAGATGTGCGGAAAATGACGTCCACAACGGCGTGTCGAGTCTGTGTCTTGTCTCCCGGGAAACTGCCGTGCGATCCGTGACTGGAAGCTCACAATGGCCATGGTCAGCATGGATTTGCCTTCTTCCTACAGTACGTATTGCCTCGGGTTTCATTCTCTTCAAGGCTGCAATTGCTCCCAGGTTGACCAGACCTGCCTGTTCAATCATGCATTGACCACTTCCGCGTGTGGTCCAGGTCGATTTCAGGAATCTGCAGGAAAACTGTTTCCAGTGCTCCCAATGTACTCAGCTAAGTGCGTTGGACATAAGCCAAGAGGTCATCGGATGCTATGACAGTTTCTCACATGGCTAACATGGAGGTTTGTCAAATGATACATTAGTTTCATTCAAATATGGTGTCACTCTCGTGAAAAGCTAGCTTCTGGTACATCACCGGACTTCATTGCTATCGACATTGCCTGTTCATGTTGGCATCTCCAGCATGACGTCTGGCTTCACGAGATTTACCCACGAATTTTGCTTGCTTGCTCCACGTTGGGCCGATCCGACTCGTCGTCTGTTTCCGTCCATCGCGGCCTGACTCCTAAATAGTTCTGAAATGCTCTGCGCTTTTCCTGTACGGCCAGTGGCTTTAGAGGTTCAGCAGCGCAGAGCGAGGGGTGATGAGTGCCTTGGGTGATCTTGAATCACGACACAGCCTTTTTCACAAGCCTTTTCCATTTGCGAAGCTGTCCAGAATATACGGAAGTATTTTACCGCCCGTATTACATTGGATCCTGTTTGTCTTCCACAATTCATGACAATACAAAGCAAATTGATGCATCCAAACACAGCTTCCCGCAGCCTCTCGCACCACTCTGTGCAACGGTCGTAAAACTTGAACCAGTCGGATGTTATCCCAGATCAGCTGCGGGCCATTTGCTCTCTCCTCTAGGGATCTCCAGGACTCAAGAATTCAAGGAAGACAGGTCAGTTTGCTTTTGAGCAATGGGTGTGACTAAGGCCTGCAAGGGGCTGGCTACATGTTGTGCTTGGCATTAGTCAAACGCCTCAAATTGAGGGCCCAAAAAACATTCAAGCGGTTGGAATGAGGCTTTTTATGCACATACCAACACCTCAAAAATTGCCAAGGCATCGGGGATTGAACTCGGGGACCAGTCTCGGTGTAACACCAGGCCAACTCTGCTAGATTGAGTGAACAGAAAAAAAAAAGCAGACTTTTTGTTTTATTTGTTCCTCTCTTATTTCACTTGATCTGTATAGTTTATATCCCAAAAACCAGGATAAAGGAGTTCCCAATAAAGTACTGACACAACTGGCATCACTCAGGAAAGCAAAAAGAGAAAGATAAGGCGATAGCCATCTCAGGTTCACTAACAGCAAAAGGAATCACTGTGGCCATATCAAAGCAGACCAAAGACCAAGACAGTACATGCCAATCTAGCCAGCAGATTTCCGGAATCTGGCTTCCACGCCGAAAAGTTCTTGCCACAGAGGTAGGAACAGGGGTCGAGGGTTACAGGCTTATCCTGCCGTGGGGATAAGAACAGCTCATGATTCCAGGTAATATAAAAAAAAGAGGACAGAACCTTTAGAAATGGCACACACACCAACTGTAAAAATGGTCTGGCTTGATTTAATCTAGAAGGAAGACAAGGAAAACTTCATACCCGCTTAAATGTGCCTATTGGCAAGGCCCCACACCGGCGTTCCTGTCGCATAGTGCATGTCTAAGACTAAGACTCATCTAAATAAGGCATGCTCGAGTATCCCACAAAGCCGGCTGCTTGCAGTGCAGGGGAAAAGGGGGGTACACTTTGGAATTTTTGTGCTCGTGGAATTTCGATAAACATCTGAGACTGTATCGCAGTCTACCTTTGAATCTCCACAGGATGATACAGCCCAGTGCCTTTTAGAATTTGTCTTCCATCAGAACGGGGGCCTGAAGGACCCCTTTTTCACGATGAGTGTCGGTCTGGCCCATGATCAGACACAGAATAGAACTGGTTGCACTGTTTGTGGCGCAAAAAAGAATGCAAGGCAGGAGGAACAATATACAAATAAACAACAAAAAAGTAGGGGTAAATCGTGCTACCACCAAGGAAAAACAATCACATGTCACACTCCAACAGGAAATTGTTGCTTACACAATCGAATTCGCACGCAGAAGACCCGACAGATATTTCCTGTTTGTTCTGTGTGCTCTGTCTGTCCTATCTGCTAGGTCATTCACGGCAGCCGCGCATAATTTGACGTTTACGCGCATGTATTTGCTTTCTTGTGGGAACAAGAGTTTACCCCCAATCTTTTTGTGTGTCTTTTGGGAGTTATTAGTTAGTGGTGGACAAGTGCCAAGATACTTAAGGACATAGGCCATCAATCCTCTCTGGACGTCCAGGGACATAGGACCATAATTCACAGTGCTTGGCAACTGACCGGCAATATCAATGCCCTTCTCTCTACTCTCGAGATGTTCCGGTAGGCAGATTGTTCGGCAGATCATCTATTTGTGAATTCGTCAGCCATTGAGCATTGTGACTGGCCGAGTAACATCCCCTTGCGCTGCTGGTGGGGCCACACAGTTCGAAAAACAGTTGCTGTGTCCAAACGGATCATTAACTGTAGATCGGACCTGGTATACAAAAAGGGGCGCACAGTGTGGAAATACACAAATATGATTTGGTTCTGGTAACATGCTAGTTTCGTGTGATGTTTCCTGAACATGCTAATTCGTTACACTGTTGAAATCATCCAGTAAGGCTGGTTCCTTGAATCCTTCTTCACTTACATCAATACTTATTATTTTGCCAGCTTGTGTAATTTACATTAAAATTTTACAGATAAAATGTGGACTACGATTTCCAATGATTTTTGGGTTTGTAACGTGTTGTCAATAAGTGGGTTTAGTATTCAAATATTTACAGTCATTGGCCGAGATCGTCCACTATGATGTTCCTATAAAACTTACCTATATGTCATATCCGTTCCTGGGCACACTGCGTGGGAAGCAAAAAAAAAATATTATCAAATCAGTCCAAAATGGCCAGATCAAAGCAGCACAATTAACATGTACAAAGGCTTGAAATAACATCAACAGACTCTCCATGTTTATTGTTGTTAAGCATGTAAGATGGGTAAAATTATGGGTAGTACTTTTGAATTGAGGCAGCCTTTGCTATGTATGGCTGCCTGATCAGGACCCGGGACCTGATTAAAAAGAAGTACAATAGGAGCAGTTTTTCATTTGTGAATCTCTTAAAAAAAATCATGACAACAGAAGCAACGTTGAAACAGAAACGAAAAGTAAGACAGCAATAGCAAATCATTTGACAATCTTTCCTGAGAAGGAAATGGAATTGTTGAATCAGCTATACCATGACCATGTGTTGGAGTTGTGTTGGCTTGCTCCAACAAAAACACGCATGGGGCTGTGTGTGTGTTTGTGTGCCTGTGTGTGTGTGTTGTTGTGTGTGTGTGGTGGTTGTGGTGTGGTGGACGTGTGTGTGGTGTGTGTGTGCGCTGCGAGCGCCGCAAGTGTGTGTGCGGTTTACTCTCGCTGTGGATTCAATTCGTAGAATGTCTTGGCACAATTTATTCAGGGGCCAATGAAATGCGAGAACGTGAAGTTTCTAGCTGCATTTTTTCTCTCACAATTCTTCCACAGAATGAAGAAGGATTGGCCATGGCCACCAAAACTGAAACGGCAGTTCTCTCACAAAGATGGCAGGCCTCAGCTTCCGGTTCCTGTCTTTTCCCACCAGGCCATTTAGAACGACATTAAAGTTCGTCACTCATACATCTTCTTACATTCAACTGTACACTTTCGGTGTTGGCGGCTTGGGTTTCCATTCCTCCGTTTTGACACTGGAGTTTTTGTGAAATACATCAACACTGAATGTAATCCCCACATGACGACTTGAGAAGATGTATGTACCATTCGTTGTGATCTGTGGTGTAGCCAAAAGTCAGCAGCACAGTAGCTTCAAGGGTTATGGTCCTCAATTTATCTGAAATTTTTCTCCTTGTTTCCAGCATCTCAAGTTTGGCTTGGAATATCGTCAGAGGATGAAAAAGAAAGATGGTTAGAGGTACCACGAGTCTTGAATGGCCAGGGGAGAAATCAACAGTTAAGAGTATATATCTTGTCTAAGCATGGCCGTACCACGGGCAGTGGTGCTCACCCCTCCCTTCTGCATTTTACAGCCCTCCCTGAGCTTGAATGGCAATCCATTGTACTGCTGGGTGTATGGGAAAGTTTGTTGTGAAGCTGTTTAAAGGTGACTCATAAAATGGCACCTATCCAATTATGTCAGCTGTACAGCCCAAACGCTTTGACCATTTGACAGCGGCCTCACTTACATCCAGACAAACTAACAGTATCGTAAGATCGTTTGTGCGATTAAAAACCGCAGATATTCCATTGAACATTGTTACTCCATATTTTATGGCATGAAAGACAGAACACTTTCTCCTTTACCATCATGAAGTTACTGGACTGTTGGAAAACATGTAGCAGTGTGTTGTGTGGGTCGTGTGTGGTGTGTGTGGTGGGGGGGCAGGGGGGGGAGAGGGGGAAGGGGGGGAGGGTGAAAAAAAAGAAGAAACAAGAGAAACAGCACGGGAAAGACAGTGTTGAAGGGGGTTGTGTCCCAAAAGAAGAGTGCCCATGCAAACTCCAGCCCCATCCCATGTTTGTGGCTATCATCGGCACCTCTACCAACTTTGGGTCATCAAGAGGCAACCACCCCACCAGGAAGACCCGCACGGTCATGAGTCACCAAACTCCTAAGCCCTACGCACTGAAACTGTTTCGAGTAGTGAGTGGGGCAAGCATTTTTGCTTTTCTCCTTTTTTATCCTGCTGTCTCATCTTCTGTGCTCTCTGATGACCTAGCTGTCCTGGAGCTCATTGTGGCTCACCATCCACAGCTCCAACATGCTTTGTTCCATCGCAGGCACCCGGTGCCAACAATCCAACAGGGAGAGGCACAAGGCCAGTCAAATACTTATGAAGCAAAGCACCAGAGGAGACACTGCTGATGAGTCACCTGGGTGGTGGTGTTTCAGTGTGCCCTGCTGTGATCAAAACATATGCAAGACACCAAACCTACATAAGGTCCCCAGCCCACGTGAAACTGCATGGGTCGTGGGCTAGCTAGGATGAGGGGTAAATGATACCACACCTGTCAGTGACAGTCCCCTAACTGGCAACCTTGACACAAACTCACCAGGGGCAAAGAAGGAGAAGAAACTACTTTTAATAGTTGTTATGACTGACCAAGGAAGGTGAGGATGATGACGATGACTTTATGGAGTTTCCTTCCTGTTATGAGACCTGCATTACATGGCTGAACTCCTATACTACCTTTCATAATATGCCCTGACGTCAACCAGGCCTGAGAGACGCAGGACACCTGCAGTGTTGTTTAAAGAAGTTTGAGCGTAAACTCTCAGGACAAATCTATTAAGAGGATGGAAATTCAAACTGCATGTGTTTCGAGATCTCCCTTATGGTGCCCATGGCAAACTCAATCTGGGTAGGAGCCAGAGCCGTAGTGTTCTCTGCCAAAAATGCCAAACATATCCAAGCCAGTAAACAGGAATAACTAGGAATCAGATCAGAACTGAACACACGAGATGCCATCTCAGAATCAATGGAACTAACCATTCCGCTATGGCAGACGGTGATGAGCAAGTATCTTCCCTTAGCAAGCAAGGAGTCTTCTTTTCACAAAAAACTGGACGTAGGATCACCCCGTATCTTGCCATGCCACCATCTTATGCTTTTTAATTTACTGTTTTGCTTCATTTATGAAAAAAAATACAAAATTATCTGTACCTGATGAGAAGAAACTTTGCTGTCAATTTATGGCAACACTCTGAATAGCTTCTAATGTCGTAGTCTACAGTTGGACAAATGTTTCTGCTCAAGCACAAATACTTACATATGCGTGAGCACCTTTACGAAAGCATCACAAAAACACAACACACACCACCACACACACACACACCTACACACACACACAGAGATTCTCTGACTTTGAATCGTGATTCAAAATTACACAGAAATCTCTTGGGAGGGTTGGGGTTTGGCAATCAAAGGTGGGGAAGGGGGGAATAGAGGAAAATTAAGATGAAAAAAAGGAAAAAAAGAAAAAGAAAACAAATCTCACATACTATTAGATGAGGAAACATGGTACACCTGGGCTTCAGATTAGTATGGGGGAAATGCGAATCGCGAAAGAGTTGGCAGTTCCTTCAACACGATCCTGGAACCACTGTTAATCAAGATCTCTGGGGCTTCGTTATGCTGACGTCCGATGTAGTCAAAGCCATTAGCCATTGTCATCATCCCATCCGATCATCATCCAGCTCATCTATAGCAACAATCACCAACATCATCAGCACTGTGTTCTCTCTTCCTGTGATCTGAATTTAAAGCGATTCCTGCTCTTCTTTTGACCTTGGAGGGTTGATTGGCTGAGCAGCGGGCTGGGAGCTGCACTCAACAGTGCTTGTGGCCGGTTTTTCTGCCTTACACTCAGTGTTAATGATCAGGGATGTCCTTTAATAAGTTATACGCCGGATCATCATCTTTAGATAAATGGGCAATATGCGATAGATAGTTCATCGGTCCGCTGACGGGTGTTTTGTTTATCTTCGTGTTGTTCTTGTCCGGTCCTTCCCTCTTACATTCAGAGTGCTCTCTGTGCTGAGTGCTGTCTGTCTTACCGGACGCCACGAACAGCGGAAATGCGGGGTTAAGTAGTTCGCGTGAGACGGACCAGCACACACCAGGATCACGGTTGTAAGAGGTTGGCCATCTGGCGCTACTGCAGGTGTGCTGTCTTGTCACTGCGGAGTGTGATGGCGGGGAAGAAGAATATTCACTGCTTGATGGAGGTCAGTCTTGCAGGTCTCTTGACTACCCTCCCTGACTTGATCGTCCTCTTCTGGCGTGGACCTTTTTCCAGCCCGCAGGCTGCTTGCAATCTTTTTCAGATGATGCGCTCAATGACCCAGCGTCTTTCTCATCTGTCCTGCAAGCGGTAATTCTCTTGGCTTACTGTCTTCAGTCCACTGTCGTTTTAACTAAGGGGAGTGTCGAAAAATTAGTCCAAGCTTTGTTGAACCAGGCTCATTACTTACTAGGCATCACGAAGACGGGTGGGGGGTTCGCGACGTCTGCGGGGGTGTAGGACGATGGGGTGGTATGAGCGGTGAACCTGTGACTTTAGGCAATGCGCTGTAAGCAGCTCTGTGTCCTCATGCCTGTAGACATGAATGTGGAATGTCTGGCTGTGGTGGGGATCAAGATTTGAGACGATGCAGAGTTGATCTGCAACAAGCACGATCAATCCACAGTCTGTCTATAAGAAGGCTCTGTTGTTGGCAGGTGAGAGGAATCGTGCATTTTATGCAAATCGATGGATAGCAACTAAAAACAAGTGAGGTCCTTGAGCGAATTGTTTGGGGTGTGTATACTGGGTCGGTGGCTCTGCATGTGTATCTGCATATATGCTGTGTGGTGTGGTTGTGTTGCTGTGTGTGTGTGGTGTGATGTTTGTCACGGTCTTGGTCTTAGTGTCTCTGCCAGAATGTGATCAGTACCCCAAGCTGCGCATTACGGCTACCTGTTCAAAGCCACAACCGGTTGTTCTCCTTGAACACTGCACCCGACAGTACCACTAGGGAGATGTCAACGTCCGGAAGTCTAGAGGAGGCAAACACCAGAGGAGACAATTGCATGCACCGAGTCAAGAAGAAGAGGACGTTCCTAGTGGGAATGCTTCCAAATAAAAGTTCATCCAACAAGCACGCAGGAAACTGCTATAATCATACTGACCACAGTAATGCGTAGCCGGCGATCCAATGTGACTGAGCTTACCACTCGGCAGGTCACTAGTCCATTCTTGACACAGTCCCCCTAACGTGCTGCTGCCACTGACCGGACCACAAGAGGGGTGTAACGCAAGATTAAGCTGGAAAGGAGTGAAAACCGAGGCACATGAACAGAGGGCATGGGACCGGCACAAAATGTAAATTAATTTTTTCTTTTATACTCTGTTGATGGATGCGGTGCATAGATTGATGACTATGGTGTTCCCTGCATTGAGACTGCTCAAGAGGTGCTGTACTCTACCATATTCGTATATAATAACGACATCCAACGGCCCTGAGAGCTACACCATTCCCGTGTGTGGTTTTCACACGATTTGCGCAACATCACAGAGCATCCACAAGTAATGAAAGCCAACC
>JADBJO010005078.1:20000-25789 GCA_016801955.1 Conus betulinus | reverse complement strand
TTCTGCCACGACCGGCTCCAACCCAGAATTGATTTTGCTGTGGACTCAGTTGGGAAGACTGGGACCACACAGTCGAGTTTCATCCTTAATGGATGCGTTTCTGAGAGTGTTGCTCAAATTTCCTGGCCAACACTGCAGGTGACTGTATCTCTTCGGGCCTGGTTGACGCCGGGATATATTATGAAAGGAAGTGGAGTACAGCCCTGACATGTAGTCTCAGACTGAAATGGAAATCCGTAGCATCATCTTAATCATCCTCATTCTCATCGATCAGCATAAAAAAATATCTCAAATTCCGCGGCCCTTCATGCCCTGCTCTCATGGTGACCTCAAATTCGATGTCCTCTTCACGTCTGTGGCCTGGTTTGGTTCCGTCGGGGTCACCGGTATCGGCGAGTCCATGGGGGCTGTCATTGGACGACGTGGTGGCGCCCTCCGGAGGGAGAGCCCACTCACGCCGGCTCCGCAACTAAGCAATTATTGTCGTCAGTATGGGGCTTAGTAGGTGGTGTCCTGCGTATGTTAGATCAGAACAGGCGCCACTGAACACTACCGAAGTGACCCGGCAGTCGTGCAGTGTCTCCGGCGGGTAGCCTCTTGACGACTTGACACTGACAGCTCCCTGTGGATTGTCGGTGCCGGGGCTGCAGCGGGGCCGACCAGGCTTTGGCTGTGGATAGGGTGTCGGAATGAGCGGCGTGGGTGCACTGCCTCTGAGGTGGCACAGTGGTTGGGACAGAAAAAAAAAAAAAAAAAAAAAAAAAAAACCTTTAGACACCAGAGCCATGACTGGAGCAGCAGCAGGAAGATTCAATTCGTTCATCTCATCCATCCATTCATTTCTCCACTTGTTTTTCTTCAGGTCATTGTCGACCTTCCATGCCTCTGCTTCGTCGTTAATCAGCTCCATTTTTGACAAATTTAAATATAGAGCATTGAAAACAAGAAGGCGGATTTCAAATACGAGTGGCGCAAAAACCTGAATCGGAACACGCACACGGAAAAAAACAAAACAACAAAAAAAAGGAAACATTTGCTACATGGAATTCCGTATCAATACGGAAGGTCTTTCACCCCTGTATTCATTTGCAATAGCACATCTCTAATATTTGCAACTGACAGAGACAGACATGTCCAGTTCACTTGTTGATACACAACCCATACAGCTGATGTATAGATAATTTTGAGAAATCATGTCACATATGTTTGTAACGCAGGACACCTAACGCACCATCTGATCTTGAGAGTTAATGAAATTCTAGAGCTGCACAATATCCTTTTCAGATTTAACTCACTAGAAGACAAATGGATGCTCACAAAAAGAAATACAGTTTCATTGGAGGCTTTGAAAAAAAATCTCGAATATTCAAAACACAAAACTGTCACCAGTCGGACAAACGTTCTCCAGTCCTTAAAGCAAACTAAGGGTAATTTTGCTTGTGCTGAGATTAGTTTCCTGGGTCCTTCAAGGTGCAAACTCCTGCACCCCGGGTCGGATACTAAAAGAGGGAGAGTAACTAGGAAGTATTGTCATGTCCAGGAAGGTGGTGACAAGTACTTATCGACCAGCTGCTTCTGGGTGAGGAAGGCATCCAGCCTCCACCAACAGCCATTTCCTCGGTTCTACAGTGGGCTTGAGAACTGGCAGTTGTGGCAGGTGACCACTGCTGTTCAGTGACCGTCGGCTTGCAGGTAGGTCACGATAACCATTCAGCTGTGCTTGGCCTGAGGGATGAACAGCTTCGGGAAGGCTTCTCCTACCTATTAGATGGTTTACATTTTCTTGGCTATGACAGAGTCTAAATAAACACATGAAACCTCGGTCCTAGCTTGTGAAGTCTGGGCTGTGGGTACAAAGGGTAGTTCGGGAAACTGAACAAGATTTACAATGAAAGTTATGCATTATCCACATGGTAACCAGATCTTTTTGTTGTACATGTGTTTGCACTAGTGGAACTAAATCAATTTGGAGATTCACTGGTTGAATCTCACAGTTGTTTATGGTAGTCACTGTCGTATGTGCGTACGTGCATGCGTGCACATGTGTGTGTGTGTGTGTGTGTGTGTGTGTGTGTGTGTGTGTGTGTGTGTATGTATATATATATATATATATATATATATATATATATATATGTGTGTGTGTGTGTGTGTGTGTGTGTGTGTGTGTGTGTGTGTGTGTGTGCGCGCGCTAGTGTGTGTGCGCGCGCACGCACAAATGCGTGCGTACGTGCGTGTTTGAGACTAGTGAGTCCATTGGTTAATCAAAATTATTTGCAGATATGTTGGTGTAAATCGTTGTGATACGTGTACGCCAGCGATTCCAATGGTTGAACCAATATAAATCGGGTTCTCTTTATTCGAGGATGGTTATAAGACGCTTGGAAAACCAGTAAAAGCATGACTCGCTTAGGGAAAAGTGAACTCATCCCGTCTTGCTGAGGGTTCTGGAAAATAAAGCACGATAGAGTCAAAGTCAAAAGACTTCACTTGAAGCAGAGGTTTGCTATCAGCTCAGTGTGGACAACAGTAGAGACTTGTCTCCTTTGTGGGAACGGAAGACAGTAGAGGTATGCTGTAGCCTAGGAGCCGACAACTGGCGAGAATTGTCTCCTAAGTGGGGACAGAAAACAGCAAGACATGCTAGCCTGTTGAAGCCTAGACAGGGAGCTGCAAGCCACTGGTGGGGTGTCTGCTGCACAAGAAGACCTGTGGGAGAGCTCGTTCTGTCGAGAGGGTGAAGTGCAGTGGAGTCCAGGAGACTTGGTCTGAGAGTACGACTCCAGCGATGCTGTCAGCGTCCCCCAACCGAGATTTGGCCAATTGGGTGGACACAACAGGGTAACAGTTTCAGTACGCGACAAAAATGCCACCGACGAATGATGAGAAACGAATGGTTCAACCAACGGAAATAGCTGGCAAGTTCTGATGTTTATTTCTTACTTGTGTGCGCAACCAGCGTATATACTCTTTCCTGGACAATTAAGAGCAACTGAAGAAAGGGGATAGAATTATCGGATTATCTGTCTAACGGTTTCACTTTTGTATGATACAGATAAATGAATTGTGCTGCGGCGGAGTGACAGAGTGTGTGTGCCTGTGCCAGCGCGCAGTTAGTTTGCGGAGATATGAATGCTTCTCTCAATACTCCCTTGTATGCCTGTATATGATAATCTTATTCTGATAACGAGGGGAAACGTCAGAGTCCGTCACATTAACAAAACCAAAATATGCTGCCAATAACAACCACACCTAGCACAGCACTTTCTAAAAAATATGTTCACTCAATGTAGATTCCCTTTCCAGTCCATTAATTATTTTTTTTTTTTTGCGCCTCGGCTGTCAACAGCTGGATCAGGAAGCTTCTCCATAATTTATGATAGTAATGTGAAATAATGTTTCTTATTCTATGGCCAAACATAATGTTTAATTGTTTTGGTCCAGAAACAAGGTGTCTGCGGCAAGCTCTTACCACAAGGACTTTTCATGACGTGTGCGAAAAAAGATTAACAAAACGTAAGGCTAGATCTTTTAAGATGCAAATTTTTTAGCGTTAACTCTAGTTGTCTTAAAGAATGCTTTTGAGCTGAGCTTACTTTATCAACAATTTGTTCTGATAATTCATTTGATAGAGAATTATATATTTACTCGGGTAAATCTCATACTATAATCACATTTAAGAGAAAATACAATAATAAGCGAGTGTATATGATCACATTTAAGAGAAAATACAATAAGGGGGTGTATATCAAGATATACATATACACACGCACACGCGCGCACACACAACACATTACATACACACACACACACACACACACACACACACACACACACATACATACATATATATATATATATATATATATATATATATATATATATATATATATATACAAATACGTAAAGGAATTCCTTTAGTTTGAGATTTTACATTTTCCGATGAAGATTGCCACTGAGCATTACTAGTTTTCACTTCTAATTGATATCTGTAGAATGTACATTACACATCAACAAAAATAATGACAGGTGTGTGTGTGTGTGTGTGTGTGTGTGTGTGTGTGTGTGTGTGTGTGTGTGTGTTGTTTACATCTTCATGTTGAATCTTCATGAGTCTCCTTGAGTCTCCTTAGTTATTACTTAGAACTGCACGTGGTTCCGAGTGTGTTGACAGGTTGCCTGTCTCACGCCGGGCCGCGGGTGGCCGTGTTTGAAGGTGGTGGAGGTGCCGGACTGACCCCAGCCTGGAAACGGGTGGCGGACCTCGCCTGCAGTACCCTTCCTCACGGAGGAGGATTCCAGCCAGGCAGCGCCCCTTTGGGCCGGAGAGGGCTGTTTCGGTATCGGTATCAGAAGTCGATAACCCATGTTGATGAAGAATGACTGGCGCATTTCCCCCATGTGGATGAAGAATGACTCTGGTGCATTCCCCCATAATGTTATGACCCTACTGTATAACCTCAACTGTTGTGAATTGTGACGTGATTGATCTCCTGTGTTGAGGTTGTGTTGAGGTTATAAGATAATGGTATATGATAAATAGTGTGATGATGGATAGTGAAGTAGCCCCCATGTTTTATGAACATTGCAACTGAAGGGGAAACAGTAGCTAGTGTTACCTCCTTAGTGGAGAGGAGGTGTTTTTATTTATTTAGTGTTACCTCCTTGGTGGAGAGGAGGTGTGTTTGTGTTTATTTGTGTTGCCTCCCCATTGGTGAGGAGGTGTGGATAAGTTAATTTGAGAATTGTATGTACTGATTATATTGTTCTCCCGTAGGAGGAGGAAAAAACCAAGTTTTCGGTATTGTGTATTTATTTGGCTCGCCTTGGGTGAAAGGAGTGACTGCGCGCGTTTGCGGAGTTTGCTTGGAGGTGATAGGTGCGTGTGTGGCACGACTTCGGGAAGCATGACAGTGGGTGGGTGTGTGCGTGTGTTGTTCGCGCACGCGCGCGTGGTTTCTTTCAACATTCAATTTTTACCTTGCGCCCGTTCATTGTGTTACTCCCACATATATAAATCAGCCGACAGTTTTGTAAAATACGCTTACTGCCGTAACACGATCACATGTGTGTCGGCTGAGAACCGTCTCATTAATTCAGCCTTCTAGTCATCATTCCTGTTAAAAAAAATACTGTGTGTATATTAAGATGTAAGACCATTCTGGGATGACGAATGTCAGTCATCTGATCAAATCAAATATTCCTGTCAAGCGCGATCTGACAACCAATACAATGGTAAATCTATCGATGGTCTTTCGTGTTTGGTGATCCATTACTCATGCAAAAAAAAAAGAATCAATATTTGCGCACTTCGTTGATCGTTCAGCCTATCATTCATTGTAGTAATCAGAAACATACAAGCTATGTTCTTCTAGTCATCAGTTGACAGAAAAAAGAGGCGTTGCGACCGATATCCTTTCAAGCTTAGGTTCTTGCGCGATTATTGCGCTATTTTCGCACATTTTTCTTATACTGATCAATGGAGAACATTTTGATAATGGAGACGTTAGCAAAAAAAGATTTATACAGACCGTAGTAATACTGAATTATATCATTCGCTAAACAAAACTAAAGCTGGACCAAGCCTTGCATTTAGTTTATCTATTTTCTATATTAGCTATAAGAATTAAAGAAGAGTTTTACAACACACACGAACTTCCAACAGCATGCTATGTGAAAAGGCCTTAAAACGACAGAAAGCAGAATTGCCATGCTTTGCACATTCAACCCAGTGACACTAACCAAACGCGTAAAACAAATAATGAAAAGAAAAGAAACATTACGAAGACTTC
>JADBJO010005078.1:0-15000 GCA_016801955.1 Conus betulinus | reverse complement strand
TGTGTGTGTGTGTACCTGCCCACCTCTCTCTATGTGTGTGTGTATGCCCACCTCTCTTTCTCTTTATGTGTGTGTGTGCGTGTGCGTGTGCCCCTGTCTGTCTGTCTCTGTCTCTGCCTGCCTCACCTCTCTCTCTCTCTCTCTCTCTCTCTCTCTCTCTCTCTCTCTCTCTCTCTCTCTCTCTCTCTGTTTGAGAGAAAAATCCTCGTCTCATCGTGAAAACATACAAATCAATGGAAGAACATGGGTATATCTTTTAACAGAAGGTTGAACGGAAGAATAACTGAGAACTATATGGGCGATTAAACTGTTTATGAGAGAGAGAGAGAGAGAGAGAGAGAGAGAGAGAGAGAGAGAGAGAGAGAGAGAGAGCGTCTTTGTGTGTGTGGGAGGGGAGGGGGCGTGTATGTTGATGTCTACTTAACAAAAACTAACAGAAGTGAAATAAAATGAAACCAAAACAAAAGTAACCATTGTGTGCAAACTGGTCGTGACACGCTGCTGTGAAATGTAGCGTGTTGGTACCATCACACCGCTCATCAATCCAACTGTGGATCCTGTTTTCTCTGGAAACGGAACATGTCTCTGTTTAGAATAAGCTCATTCATTGGAACCGTCTTCATCTTCGGTCTCAATGTTGGCAGCGTGATGCAGAGTGTATCAGAAACATATCATGAGAAGTCGAGCGTATCAATACAGCCCATGCTCAATACTCCCCGGCTAAACAATCCTCCTGCTTATCACTCCCACCCTACTGGTCGCTGCTTGGTGACCCCCCCCCCCCCCCCCCCCACCCCCACCCCTACCACCATCGTCTTAGTTCTCCACCTCCTCATTACTCCCCGTCCTCACTGCTCCCTCAGCTCAAATTCCCCGCTCGATTTTCCTTCTGCTGAGTACTTTCAGCTCATGGTTGCTAGATAATCTCCCTGTTCATTTTCTTTTCAATATTTCTCCCCTACATATTCCCCCTGCTCAACATTCCTTCAGCTCAATACTTCCCAGGCCCACAACCGTGCGGGTGAAAGGACTTCCTTCGGTAAACCCCCCCCCCCCCTCCCCCCTTTTCACAGAGCTTCTTTCTGTTATAGATTTAAGTCACTTTTGTTGAAGAAAATGTCAAAAAAGCTCCAACATGCCGAGGGCTGTCGCAATGTCAGAAGATATCAATAAATCATCTGTAATATTTGACAGAAAGAAGCTAGTACTGTAGAGGTTACTGTTGCGAAAGGAGATGGGTACCTTGATATTACAAATACCACACATACACAAACGCGCGCACACACACACACACACACACACACACACACACACACACACACACACACACACACACACCACACACACGCAATGTTCACGTCGAGTTGACCTTGCGATGTCGATTCTGAAATCATCATTCACTGGCGTCGGTACCAGGGATACCAATTATTGAAACTGGAAAATACGGACGGCATGTTACAGTGCGCTCCTCTCCCTCCCTCTCATTTCAACCCACCCCGCTCTTATTGGACCACGGTAGATATGAGGATATCCCTCTAAAAATTTGGAATACAAGAGTCCCCCTTCCCCTCTGCTTTTATAACAATTTGGGACCCCCCCCCCCTTTTTTTTTTCCAATCCTGCTTTCACAAAAATCGGTAACACCCCATCCTATATCCCTCCACAATTGTGCAAAATATCTTCTGACGCCGCTGTCACTGTCTGCCCCCTCTCGTTCACCCCCACCCACCTCCTATCCCCATTCCCTTCCCATCATCATCCCCCCCCCCCCCCCCACTTTTTCTCCCTATTTAAAAGTGTTCTTTTGCTGTTTTTAACATGTACATTAGAAGGTTTTAAAAAATCAGAAAGGAAAATAAAAGACGAGAAAAATTTAATGTGAAAAAATGACAGATCAGAAAGAGAAAACAATCACACGTTTCACAATGACATTCCAGATTGAAACACACACACACACACACACACACACACACACACACACACACACACACACACACTGAGGGGGAGAGAGAGAGGGAGAGGAGGGGAGGGGAGCAGAGAGAGGGGAAGATGTGGACGTCAATCATTATGATCATGTGCATGCATATACCTTATTTCACAGACTTTTGATCAGACCCATGGGGTCGTCTATTGGGGCAATCATCAGTGCGGCTCACAACACCATTTCCGCCGTTGTAGTTGGTTGCTGTCTGGAGGTGGACAGGTAAGGGGACGTAATCACACTATCGAAACCTACGACACCCTTCAGTCAGCAGTAGCTATTGGTAAAGGGGTACTGACACCCTTCAGTCAGCATAGCAGGACTGGACTCTATGGTAAAGGGACGTAATCACACTATCCTTTTGCAATCACAATCATTATGGCACAAGTCTGTCACAGGGCTGTGAATGGCTCACAAGATTAGCACATGCATGCATGCATCCATCCGTGCATACACAAGGGAATGTTATGCATTAGTATCAAAGAATAAAAGTTACTGCTGTCTCTGCTGTTGATGGCGGTGATTCAGTTCAACTGACACTTTCCATATTTTTACCTGACTCTCCTCATTTTACCTTTCCTAGAGGAGGATCCGCCATGCTGCAAAGTCCATTTTCAACTCGGCTCTATTTTATTCAGTTGTGCATTATGTTTCCTTCTGTTTTACATGATTTCTGTTGAAGAACTCGTCCCTAGGGGTACTGCTGTTCATTGCATTGGTTTGATTTGTCCGATATTTTTGTTTTGTTTTGCTTTGTTTTGTTTTAGTTTTGGTAGAACACAGTCCTATTAAATAGGTTGTGTGAAATTCTGCTGTTGTTTTGACATGGGTTCATGCCATTCTGCTTTTTGCTTTGTGGGTTTTCTGTCTTTAAAATGAGCCCTCACCTGCTGAAATCTTCTAGGGCATCTGCCTGTCTGTCTGTGGGACTGATGTGGAGACTTCAGAATTTACAGGTTGAATAGGATGGGTCTTGTCTGCTGTCACTATTGAATTCTGGGAACAGAGTAATTGAAACCCAGTAGTGAAGTTTGGGATGGTCAGAGATGTTTTTAGAATACATGATCAGCATCAGTTTGAAGCTGATTCTGTTGCACTTTGGACTTCCTTGATATTTCTGCATTTTCTGCAAACCTCTGAGTTTTGATTAGGGAACATGAGGATCTGTTATATACATGCATGATCATTGAGCATGCATGTAGGTTTGAGAGTGGTCGGGGGAGCAGGTGATCTGTCTCTTCACCCAGATTGGGGATGGGGGGAGGGGGGGGGGGGGGGAACCAGCAGTCTGTACCCTTCCCCCATCAGGTAGACACGAGAGTAAGCAGGGATCAGTTCTCTGTCAGTTCAAGGAATTGTAGGACAGTGTATCCATCACCCTGTAGTGTGGATGGGAAGTCTTCACTCCCGGTCACCTTTCCTTCTATGGAAGTCCACTACTCTGACATCTTACTGATGACTCGGGACGTGTAAACAGTGGTTTTTTTAAGTGGTTTGTGTCTGTTATCATTACACCAATGTAAATCAGATGATGTTGTGATGGAGAGGTTGACATGTTGACCAATACCTATTCGACAAATTACGAGAACTAGACGGAGATACAAAGTTGGCCAAAACTGTATGGAAATTGTCGCCGTTCGGGGTTTGGAACAGATCAGATTGTTTCCATGAAAAGAAATCACTGTGCTGTTACATTGTTGTCCCAGGTCCTGTATAGTTGCTGTGAACCCTTTGGCTGCTACAGGGGATGGCAGTGTCCGTGAAACTCATTAGCTGTGCAGAGATGGGTCAGCACTTTCCTGGTTTTTATGAGGCACACACATTGCCCAGCAAGCCAGTGACATATCCAATCCTTGACCAGCTTAGTAATCAGGTGCTGAGTGAAAAACTGCCAGCAAAGTGTTGTCAGAGTTTGTTTGAATTTCAGTGGTTTGAACCACTATTTCCTCTTGACTGTGACTTTGTCTGTTTCAATTCATTCTTCCCTTCACTTTTTGCCATCAAAGGGAGAGTGGGAAGTTGTTTGAGGTCAGGAATTCTCGAGGAAAATCTATGCAGAGAAGTCTCGTCTCTAGGATTTGCTTCATCTGCTATTTAAGGCCAGCTGTACAGATAGTTAATGTAAATAAGGGATGGTTACTTTGAAACACAGACTTAAGTACAAGATATTATGTATATTACATACAGGAGTGGGATCTGTCTGTGGCTGTATGAAAATTGTCATGGATCAATTGCTTGTTTAGATCAGGCTGAATTGTCAGCCATTGCATGATGGGAAACTTGCAGCTTTCAATCTGAAAACTCCACAGAAAAAGCTTTCCCCAAAGTACTCTTCACTGTGGATAAAAATGCTCGGAAACACCCATGTTGGGTTTACGGTTCACACAGCACACAGACAGGTAGTGTCTGCTCAGACCTCACTGGGATCCCAGACTGTGGATAAAGCGGGCGATCTACTGCTGACAGTCCTGGAACCAATCTTGTCCACAAGCCAGGAAAAGAGCAGCGGCTTGTGTGATGACTTCCAGTGGGTGCTGTGTCAAACTGCAGCAAGCTGTGATGAATCTGTTGGGCCAGAGGCTGATCCAGTGCTAAGATGCACCCCTCGGGTCTGATTAGCCTTTGCATGCTTCAGAGCAGAGGTACACATGCATCAGCTTCCTGGTGTGTGTTTTTTTTTTATTTTGGATTGCAGCACGAAGGATTTGCTCTGTGACATCCATTGCCCTTCACCCATCCTGCACTCATGCTTTTTTTCTTTGTTCTGTGGCATAGCTTTTTTCCTTTGTTCTGTGGCATAGCTTTTTCCTTTGTTCTGTGGCATAGCCTTTTCATTTGTTCTGTGGCATAGCCTTTTCCTTTGTTCTGTGGCATAGCCTTTTCCTTTGTTCTGTGGCATAGCCTTTTCCTTTGCTATGAGCAGTACTCAGTTTTCATTTTTAAGCCCTACCAAATCAGTTTTTTTTTTTCACCTTTCTGTTCACTCTGCCATGCGTTCCTCTTGGGTGGCCAATATGTCTCATTATGCTGCTGCCAAGAGTGCCAGCCCGTCAGCCAGAGAAACTGATCTTCTGCCTTGGATCCAAGCATTTGGTCCAAGAACTCACTGCAGTAAAAGATGAGGAGTTTGGTGCCTGAGATGGCCGGGTGCCCACCAGGTTGAAATGCTGCGATCCTTCCCAGGGCACCGAAACATTGGCTGTGTTGCTGCTCTGTGTATAACATGGTTGGTGCTTAGCCCATCTACTCACTCTGCCTTTCAGTTCTGTTTGGGTGATTCAGAATGGTAGTTCTCTGTCAGTATGATTAGCAGAGTTAAAGTTGTCGACCATCTTCCTCCCTCCTGTATTTTACCTTCACAAAGTGTTTGAATTATGTTTGTTTCAGGGTTTTTCTTTTTCCTTTCCCATTGCATAATAGGCAAACAGATGGCCCCCTTCCTACATGCAGCAGAGAGGCAGATAGATCGAGGGCAGAAACACAGATGGGAGGGATCATTTTTAACGAAAGCACAGGCTGTGGAAATGAGTTCCTTGTTAGTTGATCCAGTAGTACTATCTTAGGTGGGGAAGCCCATAGAGGACTTGTAGTGAGAATGGCATCTTCCCACCTTTTACTTCAGATGTGAGCGTGAAAATAGCTGTAAAACCACCATTTACTATGACAGCACAAAGGTAAGAAACATTGAGAAGAAAGGTAGGTGGATGAGTTTTGTATGGGTAGATGTGTCTCACCATGGAATGTGGCTGTAGTAGTGACTCTCCCCACTTTCACTATGTATTTTGTACTCCCCATCCACCCACAGTCACCCCCTGCAGACCAGCTGGGAAATGGATCATTGTGGCAGTTGTGTCGGGGATGCGCGTCGTCGTTGACTCGGTCGACATGAAGAACGTTGATGGCATGGAGGTGTGTCACAGGTGAAAGTAGATAATCATGTTTACCTTTACCAAGGACCGCAAGGAATGCGTGAAACAGGTGTGATGAGTCCTCGTTGTTGTTGGATGGATCAGGTGAAGTCTGGTGTGATGTTTGTTTTTTTAATTATTGTGTTGGTACTTGTATGCATACACTATTTCAGGGATTGTATTGATTGTGTTCCATGCAAACTGTTGGCTGACTTTGGGGGTCTGTGGCCAACAACACTGACCCACAAAAAAAAAAAGAAAAAGAAAAAAAAATGCATTGGGGGTGGAGGTGGGTTGGGGGGGGGGGGGGCTGTGTGTGAAGTGGATATACCTCCATGTTCAGTGACCCTCAGACTGTACCCTGTATCTGTACCTGGCCCAGGTGAACATTGTGTGGAGGAGGCAGGTGGGGAGGTGGGCTCTGAATGAGAGGCCGCTGTGTGTGTGTGTATGAACACACAGGTGTGCATTCAGGTGGGACTGTGTCTTGGACTCTTTACATTGTGTGTGTATTGACATTATGTTTATATGTTTCTGGTTATGTATTTAATCTTCTTTTTTTTGAGGGGGGGAGGGAATTTTGGGTGAGTTTGTGGTCAAGTCTGTGGGGCAGTGGAGATGGAGAGAGAGAGAGAGTGTCCTGTGTGTGCAAGTGTGTGCTTGCATACATGTGTGTGTGGTGTGTGTATGCGTGATATCAGATAATTGTGTGACAAAGGAAATACCGAAGTTGGAAACAAAGAACATGTATTGATGTCTACACTGTGTCGAATTGGTTCAGTATTGCATTGAGTTGGATCTACATGTATGACCTGCTAATGAGATGCAGAAGTTGTTGCATTTATGAATGTGAATGTCCTGTTTATTTTTCTTTTTTTCTGGTGGTAAACTGTGTTCATTTTTTTGTTCATTTGAACATGTTTTACATCTTGCTTTCAAGCTTTTTCTTCTTCTTTTTTTTTTTTTCTCTCATAATGATATTATGTGACTGTTGATGTGTGGTCAGACTGGGCTGTACCTCTGAAAAACATTTTTTTTTTTCAGGTGTATTTAGAGTGTTTAAAAATATCCATAACCCTTTGTCTGCTGAAGTTCACAGGTTGTTTTATACGTTTTTTGAATGAGAAGGGCTATACTTTGTGTAACACTGTCAAAGTGTTCCTGCTTCTCCCCCAAGGAACATCCCCCTTCGCTATGTGAACGACATGACAGACAGGCGTGCATGACCACCTCTGATCCGTCTGCCCCATCCCAACACAAGGCTGCATTCTCTCGCCAACAAACGTACTCATTAGTAGCAGTAAAGGGTTAACATCTGCGGATGAAAAAAAAAAACTTAAACTAGTCAGCAGTTTTAGAATATCCTTTCACTTGTTTGGGTTTTTGACAGCACCACAGGATACAGGGGTCTTTTCAGGCGTGAAGAAGGTGTGATGAGATAAACTTATGCTTTAAAGAAATGGGCATATATTGGCCAAACAGTGACTGCAGCAGATGCAGGCTGAAGACTGCGACTTCAGGAACAACAAAGCAACGGAAAACAATGAAAGGAGGAACAGCAAGCAAACAGAAAATAGTGACGTCAGGAACAGCAAATTGACAGAAAACGGTAACTCCAGGAACAGCAAATTAACAGAAAACGTAACTCCAGAACAGCAAATTAACAGAAAACGGTAACTCCAGGAACAGCAAATTAACAGAAAAGGTACTGACAACAGCAAATGACAGAAACGGTAACTCCAAGAACAGCAAATTAACAGAAAACGGTAACCCAGGAACAGCAAATTAACGAAAAACGGGTAACTCCAGAAACAGCAAATGAACAGAAACGGTAACTCCAGGAACAGCAAATTAACAGAAAACGGTAACTCCAGAACAGCAAATTAACAGAAAATGTAACTCCAGGAAAACAGAAAAGGTAACTCCAGGAACAGCAAATGAGTAGAAAACGGTAACTTCAAGAACGCAAATTAACAGAAAACGGTAGCACCAGGAACATCAATTAACAGAAAAACTTCAGTAACTTCAGAAAAGAACAGCAAATTAACAGAAAACAGTAGCTCCAGGAACAGCATAATGGAAAACGGTAACTCCAGGAACAGCAAATTAACGGAAAACGGTAACTCCAGGAACAGCAAATTAACAGAAAAGGGTAACTCCAGGAACAGCAAATTAACAGAAAACATTGACAATTGGAACAGTAGACAAACAGAAATGATGACTTAAGAAACAGTAAAGTAACAGAAACGGTGACAGTAGGAACACCAACAGACAGAAAGCAGTCACAATAGGAACAGCAGCTAAACAGAAAACAATGATTGTAGGAATGGTAAAGTAACAGAAAACAATGACTGTAGGAATGGTAAAGTAACAGAAAACAGTGACTTCAGGAATGGTAAAGTACAGACAGAAACAGTGACAGTAGGAACAGTCAGTCAAGACAGAACAGAAAGCAGTCACAATAGGAACACCAGACAAACAGAAAAGCAGTCACAATAGGAACAGCAGATAAGCAGAAAACAATGACTTCAGGAATGGTAAAAGTAACAGAAAACAATGACTTCAGGAAATGTAAAGTAACAGAAAACAAGACTTCAGGAATGGTAAAGTAACAGAAAACAATGACTGTAGGAACAGCAAACAAACAGAAAATAGAGACTTCAGATACAAAGTAACAACAAAGTAACAAAAAACAGTGACAAGTGGAACAGCAAACACAGAACGTAATAATGACTGCTAGAACAAAGTGACAACAGAAAACTAACAACAGAACGAAAATGATGACTTCAGGAACAGCAAAGTTAACAGAAAAACAGCGACAATTGACAATAGGAAACAGCTAACAGAAACAGAAAATGATGACTTCAGAACAGCAAATAACAGAAAAACAGCGACAATTAGAACAGCAAAGTAATGGAAAACAGCGACAATTAGAACAGCAAAGTAACGGAAAACAGCGACAATTAGAACAGCAAAGTAATGGAAAACAGCGACAATTAGAACGGCAAAGTTAAAACAGCGCAATTAGAACAGCAAAGTAACAGAAAACAGCAATTAGAACGGTAGGAACAAACAGCGACAAACAGAAAACAATGACTTTCAGGAACAGCAAACACAAAGACACAAATAGGAAAACAACAAAAGGAACAATGGCAAACAGAAAACAATGACTTCAGGAACAGGAAGCAAACAAAACAGTGACATATGGAACAGTAAGCAAACAAAAAGTGAAGAATTGATGACAAGAAAACAGAAAAAGCAAATGGACTTCGGGTAATATGAAGCGTTGCTGATTGGAGCGAGTGGGCGATGGGTGGGGTGGGGGGAGGGGGGGTGATGTGACTGTGAAGAAGCATTCAGCGCTGGTGATTAACAAAGTTGCTCTTTGATGTTCTGTTTGTTTTTGTTTTTTGAAAGCATCTCAGCTTTTTTTGAATGCTCAAACTGCAGCATACCCTGTGATTCTTGTGTGTTTGTGATTTTGTTTTCTGGAATACTCGTTTTTTTTTATGATACTTTTATCGGTTTTTTTTTTTTTTTTTTTGTTTTTTTTTTTTTTTCTCTTTACTTTTTCTTGAGGGTAGAGGGGTGTCATTTTATCCTTGTTTTTTGATTTGAGTTCAGATTTGTTATATCATTTTATCTGTTTTGATTTTGGATTTCTTTATCCTTGTTTTGATGGGTTGTTTCTTTATTTTTGGACTGCTCTCATTTTGTTGAATTCTTTCACTTGGCTTGTTGGATGCCCCACAAAAAAAACTGAGGAATGATTGATTCAGATGGTTTATGACATGTTGGCACTTTGATTTGATTGTTGTCTGTGTCTGTATGTGTGTGTGGTGTGGGGGGGGGGGGGGGGGGGGGGGGGGGGGGGGGGGGGGGGGGGGGGGGGGGGGGGGGGGGGGGGGGGGGGGGGGGGGGGGGGGGGGGGGGGGGGGGGGATGGGGGGTTTTTTCAAACCGACTGACCTGTTTGCTCTTCGTATGTGTGGGTGGATGTGTGCGAACATTCTGACGTGTTAGCACTTTATATGCGCAGGGGGTTGCATGCAAATGTACGCTTGTGTCTGTGCAAACAAAACGCATAGGTATGGGGGTTTTGTGGTAGCATAGATTTTTTCTCATCTAACAGACATTTTACCTGTTGATCTATCTGTGTGTTTTATCTGTCTCTCTGTCCATTATAAAACACAGTGGGATTCATGTATGCATGCTCACACATTTTCTCTTTTCTCTCTATCTCTCTCTCCCTCTCTCTCTCTCTCTCTCTCTCTCTCTCTCTCTCTCTCTCTCCTCTCTCTCTCTCTCTCTCTCTCTCTCTCTCTCTCTCTCACCACACACACACACACACACACACACACACACACACACAATTAGGAGACGGTTTGAAGGAATTGGAAAGCAAGAGTGGGTTGCCCCATGCTGACCTAATGTGATTGGCTGTCTGTGGGCTAGTGGGTGTGGAACTGTGACTGATGGAACATAGGAGTGAGGGTGGAGCCAAAACGAGTGGCGCTGATGGGACCTCACTGAGAGGACCGGTAAGATAACTCAGCAGACAGGACAACAACAACAGCAACAGCAACAAAGAGAGTGGTGTTAAATTAGATGGCAGACCAACACTACATTCTCATTTAAACAGAGGCAGAAATGGATTACAACAACAACAACAACAGCAACAACAACTACAACAAAGGGAGTGGTGGTTAAATTGGCTGGCAGACCAGCACTACATTCTCATGTGAACAGAGGCAGAAATGGATTACAACAACAACGACAACAACAGCAACAACAACTACAACAAAGAGAGTGGTGGTTAAATTGGCTGGCAGACCAGTACTGCATTCTCATGCAAACAGAGGCAGAAATGGATTACAACAACAACAACAACAACAACAACAAAAGAGGGTGGTGGTTAAATTGGCTGGCAGACCAGCACTACATTCTCATGTGACAGAGGCAGAAATGGATTACACAACAACAACAAAAGATTACAACAACAACAACAAATTGGCTGGCAGACCAACCAACACTACATTCTCATGTAAACAGAGGCAGAAATGGATTACAACAACAACAACAACAAAAAGAGGGTGGTGGTTAAATTGGCTGGCAGACCAGCACTGCATTCTCATGCAAACAGAGGCAGAAATGATTACAACAACAACAACAACAAAGAGGGTGGTGGGTTAAACTGGCTGGCAGACCAACACTACATTCTCATGCAAACAGAGGCAGAAATGGATTACAACAACAACAACACAAGAGAGAGTGGTGGTTAAACTGGCTGGCAGACCAGCACTACATTCTCATGCAAACAGAGGCAGAAATGGATTACAACAACAAAGAGAGTGGTGGTTTAATTGGCTGGCAGACCACACTACATTCTCATGCAAACAGAGGCAGAAATGGATTTCTTTTATGTGGTTTGGCCATTTTGGCTTTGACTCATTTTGTTATTCTTCAGCCATACTGTGAAATATTGTGATCGTATGCCTTTGTTACTGCTTCGGTCTTTGTTATTTAAAAAATTTTTTGTTGTTGTTAATTAAAGCAAGGATATGTCATTCTATACTGCTTTTTATTTGCTGGTTTTAACTTGTGGATGTGTACTAGTCAGTAGTGAATCATTTATATGTTTTCTTCTTCCCTGCGCTGTTTTGTGTCTTTTTGCTTGTCTTGCTAGTCAGAAGTGGTGTACATGTCATAGGTTACCAGCGTTATACACTGTGTTATCCTGGTTTGAGTGAACGACGATGCACGCCTAGGTCAAAAGTAATTTGGGGTTAAGTGCATGTATAAATCCAAAGAGTGTATAACTGTACCAATATTGCTGGACATTGTTTTTACTTCTTTTTTTTTTTCTTCTGTTTTCGAGGCAAGGTCAGCGTGTTTTGACTACTTGTTGGTGACATCATGTTATGCTCTAGGATGTGTATACACACACGCAAAAAAAACACACACACACATAACACACACACACACACACAAACAAACACACACACACACACACACACACACACACACACACACACACAGTGAGATTTCAGGACCGTAAGTTCGACAGTTTGTGTTGTTCAAAGAGTGTGTCCCGAAAATTTTTTTGTTTAATTCCAAGAAAGATACTGAAATGAATCAAAGTGAAATGCTGCCCTATTTTTCTTCATTTATATCTTAGGGCTGGTGACTCGCCAGTCTGTATGTCACCATTGTGAGGGTGGAGATGAGGTGGGGGTCTTGTGGGTTTTTGAATTTTTTTTTTATGAGAGGTCACCTTTGCTAAGACAGTAATCAAACTGTGTTAGATCACTTTATTTCATGCACTGTGAAGATTGTTTTCAAGGACACACACAGAAGGGGGAAAACCCAGACAAGTCACCGGTGTTTTGAAGTATCTGCTGTCTCTTCTGGAAGAAGGAAAATCTTTTGTTTCTTGAAAAAGAGTGAAAGATCTCCCCCACAGTGCAGCGTTGAGGTGGGCCAGGCTTTAAACATGACTTGATAGGGCTCCATAGTGATTGCATAGTGAGCTTTCTGATATCACACACATGTTGGTTTTGTGTTGGCAGCTTCCTCCCCCCCCCCCCCCACTCCTCCCCCTCGCCTACGCCCCCCCTCTTTTTTTTCTGTTTTGTTTCCTACCATTTTGTACATTTTTGCCTGAACTGCTGGGGGAAAGATGGGGATGGGGATACAAATTCTCACTGCTTTTACACGTACCAAAGATCTGGGTTGTGTTCTCTTCAAGAGTTTGTTAAATGGTGTTTCGAGACAACATTATCAGTGGAAGAGTTTCTCTGGTTTAATACCACTTTTGTTTGGTTGGGTTATTGTGTCTTTTTTTTCTTTGGGGTGGGGTGGGGAGAAGGGTGGGGTAGGGGATTGTTTTCGTATTGAAACATACCCGTGCTTTAATTACTGTGGCTATAATTACTGTGGGCTATATTTTAACACTTTTTGTTAACCATTTTTAGCTGAATGTAGAATATTTTTTCAAGACCAGGAATGGGTAAACGATAAATTGAATAATGCTCCTGTTTCCATTCGTTTCTTATACAAGGCAGGGTTGTTTCTGGGTTTGATTTTCCAATCGACAGGTAACAGATCTGAACTATCATGGCTGATCGTTTTTTTTGTTTGATGATCTACCATGTTGGTGTTGACGTGAGTTGTTTCGATTCTTTTTCTTTCTTTTTATTTCCCCTGGTTTTTCCCCTGTTTTTTCAGTGCAGCTGACAACTGTGTAGACGCTCACAGTGATGTCCTCGTTGGGATGCCAGGATCTGCTTCAAGACAAATTGTCGCCCTCCCTTCAGGACATGATACTCTCATGAGATCCTCCTTGCTGTCACTGTTTGACTTTGCCCTCTTCTTTGTGCTTGACTACCTGTCTTTTATCTAGAAAATCTGTGCACATTTTTTGTCTTGTAGGATTTATTACCTGCCAGCTTTTTTTTTTTGCATATTGGCAGCCAGGTAGTAAAAAAAAAAAAACCTGCACACTGTTATACGTGGAGACTACATGTGCACTCTTCTGTGTGTGCTTTTGCTCATACAGCCTTCTTGTTGCATTTTTGTGATACGTTTTCTATTATTGATTTACTATTCTTTTTATGTGTGAAACATTTTTATCGTTTATTTAGTGTTCTTTCTAATGTTGGGATGATCAGAGTGACGGGCAATGCCTGAGGTCCTTGGTGTGCCTAGCTTTATGAAACAGACACATAGCACTAGATTAGTTATCATGTTGTGGGTCTACTGCGTATGATCTATGAAAGGTAGTCTGACATGGTTTTTTCTTGCAGGACAGATTTTTTTTTCCATTAATGGTGTCGGCTTTCATAGGCCAGGACCCTGTGTGGTTGTCTGGTTATGAGCATAATGATAACAGTAATAATCTGTGTGGTTGTCAGGTGTATGAGCATAATGATAAGAATAATCAGGGAAATGAAAAAAAAAACTCTCGCAGTGATATACAGTGGGGAGGACATGGATTGTGACAACCGTTGGGCATGGAGGGAGAGGCATGGAGTCTTCATTTCTGTGTTGTGTTTGTTGTACAAGGTGAGGCCTGAAACAAGACTTGGAAAGAAAGCACAGGAGCAGGGGATGCTCACTGGCAAGGATCACCCCTTCCGGGTGGTGATGGTCCAACACGAATCCTTGCAGGCACAGGCCCTGGTAAGAGAGGTGAGGTTTTCACCGGAGTCTGTGAGTGGACGGGTCTGTCAGCACCGTGACATGACACAAGAAAACAAGCCGGACTTACCACATGTGTCGATACATCTGAACCTGTCCAAGTTGGAGGAGAAAGGAAGTCACTCGGATTCAGAGAGCGAAAAAACTGTTGGCCCTTTGTGAAGGTTGACACTTTCCTCTAGTGTTCCGTTGCTGTGTGTTGGCCAGAAAGGTTTAGTGAAGTAATTGCCTTGTTTTTGCTTTATTGGAGGGAAGTGGAAAACATGTGTGGGAGTGTGAGGGCGGGGGGGGGGGGGGAGGGTAGGAGAGGAGGGGGGGGATGGTGGGGGGTGCGGGGGGGGGGGGGGGGGGGGGGGTTGGGGGGGGGGGGGGGGGGGTGGGCTGTGTCATAGCACTTTGAGTTGTGTTATTGGAAGAGAGGACCATACGCTGATCTCTTTCTTGATGAGTAGCTTTTACACAACAGACTGCTTGGTTGATGTGTGCGCTTATCATGATTTTTGTTTTTTTTTTTTTTGTTTTTTTTTATTCGGTTGTGGTTTTGGTATTTGGCAAGTACCATGCCAATTTCTTCCTGTTTTATTTGTGACGTCTGTCTTGCGGCTTCTTCTGCTAGTTGTGTTTGGACTTGAGGAGTTGACCAGCCTAGTAATTTTAGTTTTTTGCTGATCTTGATGCCACGGCTGACACTGTACTTACACCTTCACCTTTTTGTTGTTGTATACATTACGAGCACAGCTGACTGGGTTTGATTTGTTTCCTTCCTGATGCCAGACCTAAGACCTGTACCTCTCCTGTGCTGCAGGAGAAGGCCATGGGAAGGGAGAAAACTGGGGTTGCTTGGGCGATGTTAATCATTCCCCCTTCACATCACCTTACAGCCATGTTCCTGCAGGTATGAGCAGTATTGACC
>JADBJO010005077.1:145000-174547 GCA_016801955.1 Conus betulinus | reverse complement strand
CGCGCGACCCACTCGCTGACCTATTGCCCGCCTCATAGTCCCAAGCCCCATCCTCCTTGACCTATCTGATTTCACCTGCCCCCGGCTCCGCCCGGTCTCCGCCTCGGAGCCTATTGCCCCCATCGCCCGGGAGCGAGGGGCCCAACTCCCGACGCCCCATTTCCCGCCCAGCCCCACTCCCTGACCCCAGCCGTTTTCCCCCCCCCCCCCCCCTCCCTCCCTGACCTCTTTCCCCCATCCCCCCCCCATCCCCACTCCCACCCTGACCTATTTCCCCAGCCCCCAGCCCCACGCCCTGACCTATTTCCTCTGTCCCTAAGCCCACTCCCTGACTTATTTCCCCCAGCCCCCACCCCACTTGACCTGTATCCCCCCCATCCCCCAGCCCCACTTCCTGACCTGTTTCCCCATCCCCAGCAGCCCACTCGCTGACCTGTTTTCGATTTCCCCCATCTCCCAGGCCCACTCCTGACCTGTGTTTCCCCAACCTCCAGCCCCACTCCCTGACCTGCTTCCCCCATCCCCCAGCCCCACTCCCTAACCTATTTCCCCCCCCCGTCCCCCAACCCCATTCCCCTGACCTGTTTCACCCCATCCCCAGCCCTCAGCCCACTCCCTGACCATTGTGCCCCCCAGCCCCACCCACTCCCTGACCTGTTTTCCCCCATCCCCACAGCTTCACTCCCTGACCTATTTCCCCCATCCCCCAGCCCCACGCCCTGACCTATTTCCTCCAGGTTCCTAAGCCCACTCCCTGACTTGTTTACCCCATCCCCACTCCCTGACCTGTTTCCCCCAGCCCCCATCCCCCTCCCTGACCTGTTTTCCCCCCAGCCCCCATCCCCACTCCCCCTGACCTGTTTCCCCCAGTGCCCCCATCCCCACCCCCACTCCCTGACCTGTTTCCCCCATCCCCCATCCCCCTCCCTGACCTATTTCCCCCATCACCCAGGTCCCACCCCCCCTGACCTATTTCCCCCATCCCCCACTCCCTGTTTCCCCCCCTCAGCCCCACCCCCAATCCCTGACCTGTTTTTCCCCCATTCCCCCAGCCCACCCACTCCCTGATCTATTTCCTCCCATCCCCCAGCCCCCCTTCCCCTGACCTATTTCCCCCCATCCCCCCAGCCCCACTCCCCCATCTCCCTGACCTATTTCCCTCGTCCCCATCCCCACTCCCTGACCTGTTTCCCCCAGTGCCCAGCCCCACTCCCTGACCTATTTCCCTCATCATCCAGCCCCACTCCCCCAACCTGTTTCCCCCGCATTACACCAGCCCCACTCCCAGAACCTATTTCCCCCCCTATCCCTGCCCCACTCCCTGACCTGTATCCCCCCTCCCTCAGGCCCACTCCCTGACATGTTTCCCCCCATCCCCCAACCCCACTACCTGAACTGTTCCCCCCATCCCCCATCCCCACTCCCTGACCCCTATCCTCGATCCCCCAGCCCCACTCCCTGACCTGTTTCCCCCATCCCCCCAGCCCCACTCCCTGATTTTTTCCCCCCCCATCCCCACTCCCCTGACCTGTGACCTTTCCCCCATCCCCCCAGTTCCACTTCCCTGACCTATTTCCCAAGCCCCCACCCCCCACTCCCTGTTTCCCCCCCCATCCCCCAGCCCCAATCCCTGACCTGCCCCCACGCACTGACCCTGTTTCCCCCTCATCCCCCCATCCCCACTCCCTGACTTATTTGCCCCATACCCCAGCCCCACTCCCGGACCTATTTACTACCCCCCCCCCCCCCCATACCCACTCCCTGACCTTTTCCCCTCATCCCCCCAGCCCCACTCACTGACCCTTTCCCCCATCCGCCATCCCCACTCCCTGACCTGTTTCCCCCATGACCCAGTCCCACTCCCTGACCTGTTTCCCCATCCCCCATCCCCCATCCCACACTCCCCTGACCTATTTCCCCCATCTCCCAGCCCCAGCTGACCTGTGTTTCCCCCAACCTCCCAGCCCCACTCCTGACCTGCTTTCCCCCATCCCCCAGCCCAGCCCCACTCCCTGACCTATTTCCTTCCCCCCCATCACCCAGCCCCCCTCCCCCTGACCTGTTTCCCCAGCCCCCCAGCCCCACTCCCTGACCTTTTGCCCCCAGCCCCCCCCCTCCCCTGACCATGTTTCCCCATCCCACAGCCACACTCTGTGACCTATTTTCCCCATCCCCCATCCCCACGCCCTGACCTATTTCCTCTGTCCCTAAGCCCACTCCCTGACTTGTTTACCCCCATCCCCACTCCCTGACCTGTTTCCCCCACCCCCATCCCCACCTCCCTGACCTGTTTCCCCCCCCATCCCCACCCACTCCTGACCTGTTTCCCCAGCCCCAGCCCCCCCAGCCCCACTCTCCTGACCTGTTTCCCCCCGTTCCCCCATCCCCACTCTCTGACCTGTTTCCCCCCCATCCCCCATCCCCACCTCCCTGACCTGTTCCCCATCCCCCATCCCCACTCCCCTGACTGTTTCCCCCCATCCCCCAGCCCCACTGACCTGTTGACCTGTTTCCCCCAGCCCCCATCCCCACTCCCTGACCTGTTTCCCCCATCCCCATCATCCCCACTCCCTGACCTGTTTCCCCCATCCCCCATCCCCACTCCCTGACCTGTTTTCCCCCATCCCCCATCCCCACTCCCTGACCTGTTTCCCCCATCCCCCCATCCACCCCACTCCCTGACCTGTTTCCCCCAGCCCCCATCCCCCCCACTCCCTGACCTCCTGACCCACTTCCCCAGCCCCACTCCCTGACCTGTTTCCCCATCCACTCTCACTGACCTGACCTTTTCCCCCTCCCCCACCCCCCACTCCCACTCCCTGACCTGTTTCCCCCCCCCCCCCCCCCACTCCCTGACCTATTTCCCCCAGCCCCCCATCCCCACTCCCTGACCTGTTTCCCCCCCAGCCCCCATCCCCCACTCCCTGACCTGTTTCCCCCCCAGCCCCCATCCCCCACTCCCTGACCTGTTTCCCCATCCCCCAGCCCCATCCCCACTCCCTGACCTGTTTCCCCCATCCCCCACCCCACTCCCTGACCTGTTTCCCCCCATCCCCCATCCCCACTCCCTGACCTGTTTCCCCCATCCCCCATCTCCACTCCTGACCTATTTTCCCCATCCCCCAGCCCCACTCCCTGACCTGTTTCCCCCAGCCCCCCAGCCCCACTCTCCTGACCTGTTTCCCCCAGCCCCCAGCCCCACTCCCTGACCTGTTTCCCCCCATCCCCAGCCCCACCCCCTGACCTGTTTCCCCCATCCCCCATCCCCACTCCCTGACCTATTTCCCCCACCCCCCAGCCCACTCACTGACCTATTTCCCCATCCCCATCCCCAGCCCCCCCTATTCCCTGACCTATTTTCCCTGACCATCCCCCTGCCCCACTCCCCTGACCTATTTCCCCCCCTCCCCCAGCCCCACTCCCTGACCTATTTCCCCCCATCCCCCAGCCCCCACTCCCTGACCTGTTTCCCCCCCCCCCAGCCCCACTCCCTGACTATGTTTCCCCCCCATCCCCCCACCCCCACTCCCTGACCCTATTTCCCCCCCCCCATCCCCCATCCCCACTCCCTGACCTATTTCCCCATCCCCCCAGCCCCCCACTCCCCCCACCTGTTTCATCCCCATCCCCCAGCCCCACTCCCTGACCTATTTCCCCCATCCCCCAGCCCCACCCCACTCCCTGACCTATTTCCCCCGTTCCCCCATCCCCCAGCCCCACTCCCTGACCTATTTCCCCCATCCCCCAGCCCCACTCCCTGACCTATTTCCCCCCATCCCCAGCCCCACTCCTGACCCTGTTCCCCCAGCCCCCAGCCCCATTCCCTGACCTGTTTCCCCCATCCCCCATCCCCACTCCCCTGACCTGTTTCCCCCATCCCCCAGCCCCACTCCCTGACCTTTTTCCCCCAGTCCCCCAGCCCCACTCCCTGACCTATTTCCCCCATCCCCCAGCCCCACTCCCCTGACCTGTTTCCCCCCCATCCCTCAGCCCCACTCCCTGACCTATTTCCCCCCCCATCCCCCAGCCCCACTCCCTGACCTATTTTCCCCCCATCCCCCCAGCCCACACTCCCTGACCTATTTCCCCCATCCCACAGCCCCCCACTCCCTGACCTATTTCCCCCATCCCCCAGCCCCCACTCCCTGACCTGTTTTCCTCCCCCCCACCCCCAACCCTGACCTGTTTCCCCATCCCCAGCAGCCCCAGCCCCACTCCCTGACCTGTTTCCCCCATCCCCAGCCCCACTCCCTGACCTGTTTTTCCCCTATCCCCCACCCCACTCCCCCTGACTATTTCCCCCCATCCCCGCCCTCCCACTGACCTATTTCCCCCATCCCCCATCCCCACTCCCTGACCTATTTCCCCCGTCCCCCACACTTTCACTCCCTGACCTATTTCCCCTCCCCCCCCAGCCCCACTCCCTGACCTATTATTTTCCCCCATCCCCAGCCCCACTCTCCTCGACCTATTTCCCCCCATCCCACGGCCCACTCCCCGACCTATTTCCCCCATCCCCAGCCCCACTCCCCTGACCTATTTCCCCCGTCCCCCAGCCCCACTCCCTGACCTGTTTTCCCCCATCCCCCATCCCCCAGCCCCACTCCCCTGACCTATTCCCCCCCATCCCCCACCCCCCCCTGCCCTATTTCCCCCCCATCCCCCAGCCCCACTCCCTGACCTATTTCCCCCCCCCCCAGCCCCACTCCCTGACCCTTTTCCCTCCCCCCCCCCAGCCCCACTCCCTGACCTGTTTCCCATTCCCCAGCCCCACTACTCCCGACCTATTTCCCCATTCCCAGCCCCACACTCCCTGACCTGTTTCCCCCATCCCCCAGCATCCCCACTCCCTGACCTATTTCCCCATCCCCCAGCCCCACTCCCCACCCTGACCCCCCCCCCAGCCCACCCCCTCCCTACTTTCCCCATCTACCCCATTCCCCTGTTCCCCCCATCCCCACTCCCAGCCCTACCTTTTTCCCCCCCATTCCCCCATCCCACTCCCCACTCCCTATTTCCCCCATTTCCCCCAGCCCCACTCCCTGACCTATTTCCCCCCCCATCCCCACCCCCACTCCCTGACCTATTTTCCCCCTCCCCCAGCCCACTCCCTGACCTGTTTCCCCCCCCCCCCTCATCCCTACTCACCGACCTACCCCCCCCCCCATCCCCACCCACCCTGACCTATTTCCCCCACCCCCCAGCCCCACTCCCTGACCTATTTCTCCCCACCTATCCCCCCCCCACCCCCCGACCACTCCCCCTCCCCACGACCTATCCCTGACCTGTTTTCCCCCATCCCCCACCCCCACTCCTATTTCCCCCACTCCTCCCTATTTCCCCCAGCCCCCACTCCCTGACCTGTTTCCCCCATCCCCCCCCCCCCCACTCCCTGACCTGACCTTCCCCCACCCCCAGCCCACTCCCTGACCTATTTCCCCCATCCCCAGCCCCACCCCTGACCTATTTCCCCCAGCCCCCAGCCCCACTCCCTGACCTATTCCCCATCCCCCAGCCCCCATCCCTGACCTATTTCCCCATGACCCCACCCCCTCCCATTTCCCCCCCTTCCCCCCCTCCCCCACCCCACTCCCTGACCCATTTCCCCATCCCTGCCCCACTCCTGACCTATTTCCCCAGCCCCAGCCCCACCCCTGACCTACTTCCCCCCCCAGCCCCCACTCCCTGACCTATTTTTCCCCAGCCCAGCCCCACTCCCTGACCTTTTTTTCCCCAGCCCCCACAGCCCCACTCCCTGACCTATTTCCCCCCGTCCCCCCCAGCCCCACTCCCTGACCTGTTCCCCCCATCCCCCAGCCCCACTCCCTGACCTATTTCCCCATCCCCATCCCCACTCCCCTGACCTATTTCCCCCAGCCCCCAGCCCCACTCCCTGACCTATTTCCCCCCCCCCCCACCCCCGCATTCCCTGACCTATTTCCCCACCCCCCCAGGCCCACTCCCTGACCTGTTTTTCCCCCATCCCCAGCCCCACTCCTGACCCTGACCTATTTTCCCCAGCCCCCAGCACCCCACTCCCTGACCTATTTCCCCCGTCCCCCCAACCCCATTCCCTGACCCCTGTTTCACCCCAATTCCCCCCCAGTCCCCCACTCCCTGACCTGTTTCCTCCCAGCCCCACTCCCACTCCCTGACCTGTTTCCCCCCAGCCAGCCCCCACACTCCCTGACCTATTTCCCCCATCGCCCCCAGCCCCACTCCCTCACCTGTATTTCCCCCCATCCCCCATCCCCACTCCCTGACCTATTTTCCCCCCATCCCCCCAATCTCACTCCCTGACCTATTTCCCCCATCCCCCATCCCCAGACCCCCTCCCTGACCTTTTTCCCCCAGCCCCAGCCCCACTCTCTGACCTGTTTCCCCCCATCCCCCTACCCCACTCCCTTTTCCCCCCCCATCCCCCAGCCCCAATCCCTAATCCTGTTTCCCCCATCCTCCCCAGCCCCACTCCCTGACGTATTTTTCCCCGTCCCCCAGCTCCACTCCCTGACCTGTATTCTCCCGTCCCCCCAGCCCCACTCCCTGACCTATTTCCCCCCCAGCCCCCCCACTCCCTGACCTGTTCCCCCCCCCCATCCCCCAGCCCATCCCCCCACTTGTTTCCCCCATCCCCCAGTCCCACTCCTGACCTATTTCCCCCCCCCCCCCAGTCCCACTCCTGACTATTTCCCCCATCCCCCAGTCCCCACTCCCTGACCTATTTCCCCCATCCCCCCATCCCCACATCCCCACTCCCTGTTTCCCCCATCCCCCCCACTCCCACTCCCTGACCTATTTTCCCCCGTTCCCCAGCCCCACTCCCTGACCTATTTCCCCCAATTCCCCAGCCCCACTCCCTGACCTGTACCTCCCCACCTCCCATCCCCCCAACCTCACTCCCTGACCTATTTACCCCATCCCCCATCCCCACTCCCTGACCTGTTTTCCCCCCCCCCCCAGCCCCACTCCCTGACCTCTTTCCCCCAGCCCCATCCCCACTCCCTGACCTATTTCCCCCATCCTCCAGCCCCACTCCCCCACTTGTTTCCCCCAAATACCCCAGCCCCACTCCCTGACCTATTTTCCCCATATCCCCAGCCCCACTCCCTGACCTGTTTCCCCCGTAGCCCAGCCCCACTCCCTGACCTTTTTCCTCAATCCCCCAGCCCTACTCCCTGACCTGATTTCCCCCCATCCCCCCAGCCCCACTCCCTGACCTGTTTTCCCCCCATCCCCCAGCCCCCACCACCTGACCTATTTTCCCCATATCCCCCATCCCCACTCCATGACCTATTTTCCCCCATCCCCCAGCCCCACTCCCTGACCTATTTCCCCCCATCCCCCAGCTCCACTCCCTGACCTCTTTTCCTCTAGCCCAGCCTCACTCCCTGCTTATTTCCTTATCCTCCAGCCCCACTCCCCCACCACTTCCCCCCTGTTTCCCCCCTCCCCCAGCCCCCACTCCCTGACATGTTTCCCCTATCCCCCAGTCCCACTGCCTGACCTGTTTTCCCCCATCCCCCAGCCCCACTCCTTGACCTGTTTCCCCCAATTCCCCCCGCCCCACTTCCCTGACCTGTTTTCCCCCCATCCCCCAGCCCCACTCCCCGACCTGTTTCCCCCATCCCCAGCCCCACTCCCCGACCTGTTTTCCCCCATCCACCAGGACCACTCCCTGACCTATTTCCCCCATCCCCCAGCCCCCCACTTCCTGACCTGTTTCCATCATTCCCCCCATCCCCACTCCCTGATCTGTTTCCCCCCTCCCCCCCATTCCCTATTTTTTCCCCTTCCCCCAGCCCCACTCCCTGACCTGTTTCCCATCATCCCCCATCCCCACTCCCTTATCTGTTTCCCCCCATCCCCACTCCCTATTCCCTGACCTGTTCCCCCACCCCAGCCCCACTCCCTGACCTGTTTTCCATTATCCCCCACCCCCTCCCCCCTATTTCCCCAGCCCCACCCCACTCCCCCATCCCCCCACTCCCCCTATTTCCCCCCATCCTCCAGCCCCACTCCCTGACCCTGTTTCCATCATCCACCATCCCCCACTCCCTGACCTTATTTGTTTCCCCCCCCCATCCCCCACTCCCTACCTTTTCCCCCATCCTCCATCCCCACTTCCTGACCTGTTTTTCACTATCCTCCAGCCCCACTCCCTGACCTGTTTCCCCCCCCCCATCCCCCATCCCCACTCCCCTGACCCATTTCCCCCCCATCCCCCAGCCCCACTCCCTGACCTATTTCCCCCATCCTCCAGCCCCACTCCCTTACCTGTTTCCCCCATCCTCCATCCCCACTCCCTGACCTGTTTCCCCCATCCTCCAGCCCCACTCTCTGGCCTGTTTCCCCCATCCTCCAGCCCCACTCCCTGGCCTGTTTTCCCCCATCCCTCCAGCCCCACTCTCTGACCTGTTTCCCCCATCCTCCATCCCCACTCCCTGACCTGTTTCCCCCCATCCTCCAGCCCCACTCCCTGACCTGTTTTCCCCCATCCCCAGCCCCACTCCCTGACCTGTTTCCCACATCCCTTAGCCCCACTCCCTGACCTGTTTCCCCATCCCCCCAGCCCCACTCCCTCCCAGACCCATTTCACCCTGTCTCCCAGCACCATTCCCTGAACTCTTTCCCCCATCCCCCAGCCCCACTCCCTGACCTGTTTCCCCCCATCCCCCAGCCCCACTCTCCCTGACCTATTTCCCCCACCCTCCATACCCACACTCCCTGACCTGTTTCCCCCCATCCCCCAACCCCACTCCCTGACCTGTTTCCCTCATCCACCATAGCCCCACTCCCTGAACTGTTTCCCCCATCCCCCAGCCCCACTTCCTGACCTGTTTCCCCATCCCACAGCCCCCCCTCCCTTTTGTTTCCCCCTATTCCCTAGCCCCAATCCCTGACCTATTTCCCCCGTCCCCAGCTCCACTCCCTGATCTATTTCCTAATCCCCCAGCCCCACTCCCTGACCTGTTTCCCCCCCATCACCCAGTCCCAATCCATCACCTGTTTCCCCCGTCCCCCAGCACCACTCCTTGACCTATTTCCCCCCCGTCCCACAGCTGAACTCGCTGACCTATTCCCCCCCCCCATCCCCCAGCCCCATTCCCTGACCTGATTCCCCCATCCCCATCCCCACTCTCTGACCTGTTATCCCCGTTCCCCAGCCACCTTCTCTCACCTATTTCCCCCAGCCCCCCTGCCCCACTCCCTGACCTGTTTACCCCATCTCCCAACCCCACGCTCTGACCTGTTTCCCTCAGCCCCACTCCCTGACCTATTTCCTCCAGCCCTTTCTCCCTGACCGACTTCCTCCAGCCCTACTTTCTGACCTATTGCCCCCAGCCCATAACCTACTCCTTGACCTATTGCCCCCAGCCCCCAACCCCACTCCCTGACCTATTTCCCCCCATCCCCCAGCCCCGCTCACAGACCTGTTCCCCCCATCTCCCAGCCCCACTCCCTGACCTATATCCCCCGTCCCCCCCAGCCCCACTCCCTGACCTATTTCCCCCCGTCCCACAGCCACCCTTCCTGACTCATTTCCCCCCCCCAGCCCCAAACCCCTCCCTGACCTATTCCCCCCCTGTCCCCACACATCCACATTCCCTGACCTTTTCCCCGTCCCCCAGTCCCCAGCCCCACTCCCTGACCTATATCCCCCAGTCCCCCAGCCCCCCACTCCCTGACCTATTTCCCCCAGTCCCACAGCCCCACCCTTCTCTGACTCATTTCCCCCCCCGTCCCTCAAACCCACTCCCTGACCTATTCCCCCTGTCCCACAGCCACACCCGTGACCTTTTTTCCCCCGGTCCCCCAGCCACACTCTCCCTGACCTATTTCCCCCGTCCACCACCTTACTCTCTGACCTATTTTCCCCCGTCCACCAGCCTTACTCTCTGACCTATTTTCCCCCGTCCCCACCAGCCTTACTCTCTGACCTATTTCCCCCGTCTACCAGCCTTACTCTCTGACCTATTTCCCCCAGCCCCCAGCCCCACTCCCTGACCTATTTCCTCCATCCCGCTCCCTGACGTATTTCCCCCAGTCCCCAGCTCCACTTCCTAACCTATTTCCTCAGACCTATTTCCCCCAGCCCTACTCCTTGACCTATTTCCCTCAGCCCCACTTTCTGTCCTATTGCCCTCAGCCCACAGCCCTACTCCTTGACCTATTGCCCCCAGCCCCCAGCCCCCCACTCCCTGACCTATATCCCCCAGTCCCACAGCCACACTCCCTGACCTATTCCCCCCCCGTTCCTTGGCCCCACTCCCTTGACCTATTTCCCCCGTCCCACAGCCCCACTACCTGACCTATATCCCCCATCCCCCAGCCCACACTCCCTGACCTATTTCCCCCATCCCACAGCCACACTCCCTGACCTATTTTCCCCATCCTCTGGCCCCACTCCCCAGACCTGTATCCCCCGTCCCCCCAGCTCCACTCCCTGACCTTCCCCCCATCCCACAGCCACACTCCCTGACCTATTGCCCCAGCCCTACTCCCGACTCTATTTTCCCCCCCATAGCCCTACTTCCCCGCCCCCCCCCCCATCCCCAGCCCTACTCCCTGACCTACTTCCCACGTTCACCAGCCCAACTCCCTGACATATTGTCCCCAGCCCAACTCCCCCTGACCTATTGTCCCCAGCCCCCAGCCCCACTTCCTGACCTACTGCTCCCAGCCCCACTCCCTGACTATTGCCCCAACCTACTCCCGACCCTATTTCCCCATCCATAGCCCTAACTCCCCGCCCCCCATTTTTCCCATCCCCAGCCCTGCTCCCTGACCTACTTCCCCTGTTCCCCAGCCCAACTCCTCCTGACCTATTGTCCCCCAAACCCCACTCCCTGACCTACTGCCCCCAGCCCCCAGCTCCCCATCCCCACTCCCTGACCTATTTCCCCCAGCCCCCAGTCCTATTCCTTGACCTATTTCCCCCGTCCCTCAGCCCCACTCCCCGCCCTATTTCCCCTGTCTCGGCCCCACTCCCTGCTCTAATTCCCACGTCCCCCCAGCCCTACTCCCCCCCCCTATTTCCCCCGTCCCCTCATCCCCACTCCCCCGCCCTATTTCCCCCCGTCCCTCATCCCCACTCCCCGCCCTAACTCCCCTGTCCAGCTCAGCCCCCTCCCCGCCCTATTTCCCCCCCTCAGCCCTCATCCCTACTCCCTGGCCTATTTCCCTTGTCCCGCAGCCCTACTCCCTGCTCTATTTCCCCTGTCCCTCAGCCCCACCCCCGCCCTATTTCCCCCAGCCCTCAGCCCTACTCCCCGCCCTATTTCCCCCATCCCTGATCCCCACTCCCCAGCCCTAATTCCCACGCCCGTCAGCCCCACTCCCCGCCCCTATTTTCCCCAGCCCTCGACCCTACTCACTGGCCTATTTCCCTTGTCCCGCAGCCCTACTCCCTGCTCTATTTCCCCTGTCCCTCAGCCCCATTTCCCGCCCTATTTTCCCCTGTCCCTCAGCCCTACTCCCCGCCCTATTTCCCCCAGCCATCATCACTACTCCCCGCCCTATTTCCCTATCCCCTCAGCCCCACAGTCTGCCCTATTTCCCCCATCGCTCAGCCCTACTCCCCCCACCTATTTCCCCCGTTTCCCTACACCCCGCCCTACCCCCCCCCCCCCCCAGCCCTCAGCCATACCTCCCCTATTATTTCCCCCATCCCCCAGCCCTTCTCCCTGCCCTATTTCCCCAAGTCCACTGCTCCACTCCCCGCCCTTAATTCCTCCCTCCTCCAATACCCAGCCCCATTTCCTCCCAGCCCACCCTTACCCTCACCCTCAGCCCCTGGCCCCAGCCCCACTCCTGGACCTATTTCTTCCCTGCCTCCAACCCCACTCCCTGCCCTATTCCACAGCCCCACTCCCTGCCTTATTTCCCCACAGCCCCACTCTCTGCCTTACTTCCCCACAGCCCCACTCCCTGCCTTATTTCCCCACAACCCCGTTCCCTACCTTATTTCCCTACAGCCCCACTCCCTGCCTTATGTCCCCCACAGCCCCATTCCCTGTTTTATGTCCCCACACAGCCCCTCCCTGCCTTATTTCCCCACAGCCCCATTTCCTGCCTTATTTCCCCCCCACAGCCCCACCCCCTGCCTTATGTCCCCACAGCCCCTCGTCCTGCCTTATTTCCCCCCAGCCCCACTCCCTGCCTTATTTCCCCACAGTCCCACTCCCTGCCTTATCTCCCCCCCAGCCCCACTTCCCTGCCTAATTTCCCCGCAGCCCCGCTCCCTGCCTTATTTCCCCACTGTCACACTCCCTGCCTGATTTCCCACCAGACCCACTCCTTCCTTATTTCCCCACAGCCCCACTCCCTGCCTGCTTTATTTCCCCACCAGCCCCACTTCCTGTCTTATTTCCCCACAGCCCCACTCCCCTGCCTTATTCCCCACAGCCCCACTCCCTGCTTTATTCCCCAGAGCCCCACTCCCTGCCTTATTTCCCCACAGCCCCCCACTCCCTCCCTGCCTTATTTTCCCCACAGCCCCACTCTCCCTGCCTTATTTCCCCACAGCCCCACTCCCTGCCTTATTTCCCCATAGCCCATCCCCTCCTTGCCTTATTTCTCCCATACCCACCCCCTGCCTTATTTCCCCACGGCCCCACTCCCTGCCTGATGTACCACAGCCCCACTCCTCCACCCATCTACTGCCGTATTTCCTCCAGCCACAGCCTATTTCCCCCCAGCCACACACGCCCCTATTTCCCTCCCAGCCACAGCCTGTTTCCCCTCAGCCACACCACCCCCACCCCCCTATTTCCCCCCCCACAACCCTATTTCCCCCCCCAGCCACAGTCCTATTTTTCCCCCCAGCCACACACAGCCCTATTTCCCCCCAGCCACAGCCCTATTTCCCCCCCCCACACAGCCCCTATTTCCCCCCGCCACAACCCTATTTTTCCCCAGCCACATACAGCCTATTTTCCCCAGCCACAGCCATATCCCCCCTATTTCCAGCCACACCAGCCCAGCCCTATTTCCCCCAGCCCTGCCCTCAACAGCCAAACACTGCCCTATTTCCCCCCAGCCACTGCCCTGTTTCCCCCAACCAAAGCCTATTTCCCCAAGCCACACGCAGCCCTATTTCCCCCCAGCCACAGCCCTATTTACCCCCAGCCACACATAGCCCTATTTCCCCCCCCCCTCCCCCCCCCCCCCCCCCCCCCCCAACACAGTCCTATTTCCCCCAGCCACAGCCCTATTTCCCCCCAGCCACAGCCCTATTTCCCCCAACCCTATTTCCTCCCAGCCCTACTGCCCTCCCAGTCACAGCCCTATTTTGCCCCCATTTCCCCAGCCACTGCCCTATTTCCCCCCAGCCACAGCCCTATTTCCCCCAGCCACTGCCCTATTTCCCCCCCAACCACTGCCCTGTTTCCCCAGCCACAGCCCTTTTTCCCCCAGCCACTGCCCTTTTTCCCCCAGCCACTGCCAACCACAGCCCTATTTCCCTCCCAGCCACAGCCCTATTTCCCCCCAGCCAACCACCCCTATTTCCTCCCAGTCACAGCCCTATTTCCCCCAGCCACTGCCCAGCCACAGCCCTATTTCCCTCCCAGCCACTGCTCTATTTCCCCCAGCCACTGCCCTATTTCCCCCAGCCACTGCCCTATTCCCCCAGCCACAGCCCTGTTTTTCCCCAACCACAGACCCTATTTCCCCAGCCACACGCCGCCCTATTTCCCCCAGCCACTGCCCTATTTCCTCCCAGCCACTGCCCTATTTCCTCCCAGCCACTGCCCTATCCCCCCCCCCCCCCCCCCCCAGCCACAGCACTTTTTTTCCCCCAGCCACAGCACTGTTTCCCACCAGTACAGCCCTGTCCCCCCCCCCCCCCCCCCCCCCCCCCCCCCCCAGCCTGCAGAGCTAGTCCCATTCCATCCCTGTTTCCTCTAAGCCCCCAGCCCTATTTCTCCTCAGCCCCACCCTCCCACCCTATTGCACCCAGCCTTTGTTCCCAACAGCCCCACCCCTATTTCCCCGCAGCCCCCAGCCCCCAGCCTTTTTCCCGACAGCCACAGCCCCTTCTCCCCCCCCCCCCCCCCCCCCCCCCCACACACCACACACCACACACACACACCTACCTCAAGCTGCCAGCCCAACTTCCCAGCCCCATATTATCTCCGTATTATTTCTCCAGGCCCCACTTTCCAGTCTTATTTTCCCCCAGCCCCACTCTCCAGCCCCCCCCCCCCCCCCCCCCCCCCCCCCCACCCCACCCCTACCGCCTACCACACTCTCCGTGGACTGGGACTAAGTGACGAAACAACCAGAGAGACTCGGCAGACTGCAATTTGCTGCCCCAGCCTGTTTGAAATTCAAAGAGCGTCTTGCTTGTTCCCCCGAAAAATCTAAAAGCTGGTAAAAGAGCGCTTCACTTCCACAGTAGGGTCTGTCCGTCTGATGTCGGCTCCATCATTGAAAGACTGGTGGTGTTGTTCTGTTCAGCTTTGTCGACTACCATGAACAGCGTAGGGACTTGGTAGTTGTTGCAGCAGAAGTTTCAAATTAATGGCAGATGTGTCTGTGTGTCGCGGGTAACACCAGACTTTGTCCTCAGCCGCATTGATATGAATTGTAAGATAACAACAGTACACACACACACACACACACACACACACACACACACACACACACACACATTGTGTGTGTGTGTGTGTGTGTGTGTGTGTGTGTGTGTGTGTGTGTGTGTGTACGTTGGTAATTATGTATGCTTGTTCGTTTGTTTTCCTTCCATCTTTCTAGTTCCCTGTTCCTCTTTCCTCAGTTTTGTCTCTCTCCCTCTCTTCTAAAATTCATGCTTTTTGTCTCTCGTTTCTGTGTTTTTCCATTTCTGACTTTAGAGTAACATGTACGTTTATTATGACATAAAAGCATCATTTCATAAAAGTCCGACATCGTTAGAGAGAGGGTCAGCCATCAACAAACACATTGTTTCATATTTTTTTTTTTTGCCGAGGGAAAATTGGTGCAGACTGCCTCATTGAGGCTAGCACACACGACATGAATTTGTGCAGCATCCTCATGTGCTGGGGTGGAAATTTAAGCATTCACGATTGCTTTGAAATATCGGGGTGACAAATGTATGGGTGCCATTGAAGCCATTTTCGATTACACATGCACACAGTATTTGTCTGCCCCCCCCCCCCCCCCCCCCCCCCCCCAACTGACCAGCATACCCTCCTTGCTTCCTTGTCCCTTCACCTTCAGATGATTTTCTGTCTTCTGCATTTAGGTATGTATGTATACCATTACTTTAATTTTTCTCAAAGGTCTAGCATTCCCCCCCCCCCCCCCCCCCCCCACCTTTCTTTTCCTTTTACCATGAGGAAATAACTCCTCATGCTTCCTTGTCAACAGCGGATTAGTCTCTTCTTACCACGGCAGCTAAGCTGTTTGCTTTTTCTTTTTTTCCACGGTGGTTTAGATGGTTTGTCTGTTACCTGAGAGGCATGATCATCTGTGGATTTTTCGGACGCAGAAGATCTGCTTTAATCTCGCATATTGCAGAGATTCCTGCCGCTCTGTGGCCTGCAACCCTCCCTTTTAGTTCTGGTCGAACTTGGCTGCTGCTGCTCAGTGTTTCGTGTCCCACACAGAGACAAGGAAATAGAGGAGGGCAAATGACGTTCATTGTTCATTGTCTGTTGCTGAGAGAGAGAGAGAGAGAGAGAGAGAGAGAGAGAGAGAGAGAGAGAGAGAGAGAGAGAGAATGTTTTAAAGTTAGGCCTCCAGCCTGTAAACGTAGGTACACGTAAACAATGTAGTGGCTATCCAAACAGACGGGATGACAGGAATCAACTTAAATTTGTAGCAATAATATGTTCTTCCCTGTGTCTCGGTACATAAAAAATATACATAGCTACATCTCGAATGACTCTGATTGAGAGAGAGAGAGAGAGAGAGAGAGAGAGAGAGAGAGAGACAGACAGACAGACAGACAGACAGACAGACAGAGAGACAGACAGAGTGTGTGTGTGCCGCAATTTACTCCCACGTGTTTGAAACTCAAAGGGCATGTTTGCCTTGAGAAACCTAAGAGCTCGGGAAGAAAAAAAGTGTGTAAATTGTGCAGCATTAGCTGTGTCTGACTGTTGCTGCCGTTCAGCCTGCTGTTTGTTCCAGTCTTCTGCTTTGTTGCTGATCCCCTTGTGTTTTCTCGAGTCAGCGAAATTAGCTTGTGATTGTCCAGACTCTTCGATTAAACACCAACCCTGTTTTAATGTGCGCGCGCGCGCGCGCGCGCGCGTGTGTGTGTGTGTGTGTGTGTGTGTTGTGCGCGCGCACGCACACATGCATGCGTATATGTGCCCCTGCGTGCGTGCATGCGCGCATGCACGCGTGTGCGTATATAAGTGCGTGTGTGTGCGTGCGTGCTTGTGTGCGTGCGAGTGCGTGCGTACATGCGTGCGAGTTAGAGCGGGTTATGGTGTTGATGTGCCACCATGTGTTTTTGGGAAGGGGGAGATGTGGAAGAAGGGAGGGGGGGGGGGGGGGGGGGGGGGGGGAGGAGGCCCATGCAGGTGCGCCATGATCCTAAACAGAGACGCGCAAGAATACGTGACAATGCTTTGCAGCCTCGTCAGATTCATTTGATGCATCAGAGCTTGATAGAGCTCTATTTTTGAAGGGAACTGATGATGAAAATCGAGCAGGGAAGATTTTCCACTACTGTTACCGCTGTTCAAACTGTAAAAATGTACAGACGCGCGCGCGCGCACGCACACACACACACACACACACACACACACACACACACACACACACACACACACACACACACAGCTGGCTGTGTGTATGATAACCTCCGCAACCTTCTCTCAACAGCCTCCCTCTGTAGTGTGCGCTATCTAAAATGACACTGGCTTCGGTCCAAGTGCAAGCGGAGCCCCAAGGGTATGTCTGTCATCATGCTAGACTAACAGGGCGCTGAAGCAAAATGTACTCGGTGTGTCTGTCTAGTATTTCATTGGCGGTGCAATGCCGCCGCCTCTGAGGGCGGAGTGAAGCGTTTTGTGTGGAGTAACTTTTGTTCGCTTCACACCAGTCGTGGTGTTGCAAAGGTGATGGTGAAAGGGCGTTAGAAGTGTGGGTGGGAGTGGTGGGGGGGCAGGGAAGAAAGAGGGTGAAGGGCGTTAGAAGTGTGGGTGGGAGTGGGATGGGGGCAGGGAGAAAGAGGGGTGAAAGGGCGTTAGAAGTGTGGGTGGGAGTGGGATGGGGCAGGGAGAAAGAGGGGTGAAAGGGCGTTAGAAGTGTGGGTGGGAGTGGGATGGGGCAGGGAAGAAAGAGGGGTGAAAGGGCGTTAGAGAATGTGGGTGGGAGTGGGATGGGGCAGGGAGGAAAGAGGGGTGAAAGGGCGTTAGAAGTGTGGGTGGGAGTGGGATGGGGCAGGAAGAAAGAGGGGTGAAAGGGCGTTAGAAAGTGTGGGTGGGAGTGGGATGGGGCAGGGAAGAAAGAGGGGTGAAAGGGCGTTAGAAGTGTGGGTGGGAGTGGGATGGGGCAGGGAAGAAAGAGGGGTGAAAGGGCGTTAGAAGTGTGGGTGGGAGTGGGATGGGGCAGGGAAGAAAGAGGGGTGAAAGGGCGTTAGAAGTGTGGGTGGGAGTGGGATGGGGCAGGGAGGAAAGAGGGGTGAAAGGGCGTTTAGAAGTGTGGGTGGGAGTGGGATGGGGCAGGGAAGAAAAAGAGGGGTGAAAGGGCGTTAGAAGTGTGGGTGGGAGTGGGATGGGGCAGGGAAGAAAGAGGGGTGAAAGGGCGTTAGAAGTGTGGGTGGGAGTGGGATGGGGCAGGGGAAGAAAGAGGGGTGAAAGGGCGTTAGAAGTGTGGGTGGGAGTGGGATGGGGGGCAGGAAGAAAGAGGGGTGAAAGGGCGTTAGAAGTGTGGTGGGAGTGGGATGGGGCAGGGAAGAAAAGAGGGGTGAAAGGGCGTTAGAAGTGTGGGTGGGAGTGGGATGGGGCAGGGAGAAAGAGGGGTGAAAGGGCGTTAGAAGTTAGAAGTGTGGGTGGGAGTGGGATGGGATGGGGAAGAAAGAGAGGGGTTGAAGGGCGTTAGAAGTGTGGGTGGGAGTGGGATGGGGCAGGGGAGAAAGAGGGGTGAAAGGGCGTTAGAAGTGTGGGTGGGAGTGGGATGGGGCAGGGAAGAAAGAGGGGTGAAAGGGCGTTAGAAGTGTGGGGTGGGAGTGGGATGGGGCAGGGAAGAAAGAGGGGTGAAAGGGCGTTAGAAGTGTGGGTGGGAGTGGGATGGGGCAGGGGAAAGAGGGGTGTGAAAGGGCGTTAGAAGTGTGGGTGGGAGTGGGATGGGGCAGGGAGGAAGAAAGAGGGGTGAAAGGGCGTTAGAAGTGTGGGTGGGAGTGGGATGGGGCAGGGAAGAAAGAGGGGTGAAAGGGCGTTAGAAGTGTGGGGGAGTGTGGGATGGGGCAGGAAGAAAGAGGGGTGAAAGGGCGTTAGAAGTGTGGGGGAGTGGGATGGGGCAGGGAAGAAAGAGGGGTGAAAGGCGTTAGAAGTGTGGGTGGGAGTGGGATGGGGCAGGGAAGAAAGAGGGGTGAAAGGGCGTTAGAAGTGTGGGTGGGAGTGGGATGGGGCAGGGAAGAAAGAGGGGTGAAAGGGCGTTAGAAGTGTGGGTGGGAGTGGGATGGGGCAGGGAAGAAAGAGGGGTGAAAGGGCGTTAGAAGTGTGGGTGGGTGGGTGGGGGGTGGGGGGCAGGGAAGAAAGAGGGGTGAAAGGGCGTTAGAAGTGTGGGTGGGAGTGGGATGGGGCAGGGAGGAAGGGGGTGAAAGGGCGTTAGAAGTGTGGGTGGGAGTGGGATGGGGCAGGGAGGAAAGAGGGGTGAAAGGGCGTTAGAAGTGGGTGGGAGTGGGATGGGGCAGGGAAGAAAGAGGGGTGAAAGGGCGTTAGAAGTGTGGGTGGGAGTGGGATGGGGCAGGGAAGAAAGAGGGGTGAAAGGGCGTTAGAAGTGTGGGTGGGAGTGGGATGGGGCAGGGAAGAAAGAGGGGTGAAAGGCGTTAGAAGTGTGGGTGGGTGGGGATGGGCAGGGGAGGGGTGGGGCGTTAGAAGTGTGGTGGGAGTGGGAAAGAGGGGTGAAAGGGCGTTAGAAGTGTGGGTGGGAGTGGGATGGGGCAGGGGAAAGAGGGGGGGTGAAAGAGGGCGTTAGAAGTGTGGGTGGGAGTGGGATGGGGCAGGGAGAAAGAGGGGTGAAAGGGCGTTAGAAGTGTGGTGGGGTGGGGGGCAGGGGCAGGGAGGAAAGAGGGGGAAAGGGCGTTAGAAGTGTGGGTGGGAGTGGGATGGGGCAGGGAAGAAAGAGGGGTGAAAGGGCGTTAGAAGTGTGGGTGGGAGTGGGATGGGGCAGGGAAGGGAAGCAGAGGGTGAAAGGGCGTTAGAAGTGTGGGTGGGAGTGGGATGGGGCAGGGAAGAAAGAGGGGTGAAAGGGCGTTAGAAGTGTGGGTGGGAGTGGGATGGGGCAGGGAAGAAAGAGGGGTGAAAGGGCGTTAGAAGTGTGGGTGGGAGTGGGATGGGGCAGGGAAGAAAGAGGGGTGAAAGGGCGTTAGAAGTGTGGGTGGGAGTGGGATGGGGCAGGGAGGAAAGAGGGGTGAAAGGGCGTTAGAAGTGTGGGTGGGAGGGGATGGGCAGGGAGGAAAGAGGGGTGAAAGGGCGTTAGAAGTGTGGGGGTGGGAGTGGGATGGGGCAGGGAGGAAAGAGGGGTGAAAGGGCGTTAGAAGTGTGGGTGGGAGTGGGATGGGGCAGGGAGAAAGAGGGGGGTGAAAGGCGCGTTAGAAGTGTGGGTGGGAGTGGGATGGGGCAGGGAAGAAAGAGGGGTGAAAGGGCGTTAGAAGTGTGGGTGGGAGTGGGATGGGGCAGGGAAGAAAGAGGGGTGAAAGGGCGTTAGAAGTGTGGGTGGGGAGTGGGATGGGGCAGGGAAGAAAGAGGGGTGAAAGGGCGTTAGAAGTGTGGGTGGGAGTGGGATGGGGCAGGGAGGAAAGAGGGGTGAAGGGCGTTAGAAGTGTGGGTGGGAGTGGGATGGGGCAGGGAAGAAAGAGGGGTGAAAGGGCGTTAGAAGTGTGGGTGGGAGTGGGATGGGGCAGCAGGGAAGAAAGAGGGTGAAAGGGCGTTAGAAGTGTGGGTGGGAGTGGGATGGGGCAGGGAGGGAGGGGTGAAAGGGCGTTAGAAGTGTGGGTGGAGTGGGATGGGGGCAGGGAAGAAAGAGGGAAGAGACGGAAAGGACAGGGGACGGAGATTGGTGAGTAAGGAGTGTGTGTTTGTGGGGGGAGGGGAGATTTTGGATTGCTGGCCCTCTCTCTTCAAGTTATTACCTCCCCCCCCCCCCCCCCCCACTCAACTTCTTTTCGCCCGCCAACCTCCCATGCTCTCTCTCTCTCTCTCTCTGTGGTGTGTGTGTGTGTGTGTGTGTGCGTGCGTGCGTGCGTGCGTGCGTGCGTGCGTGTGTGTGTGTGTGTGTTTCCTGGGTCTCCAACTCTTTCTGATTTTTTTCTTCCTTTTTTTTTTTTTTTTTCCCCCATTCATAAAAGGAGAACGCAGAGAATATCAATATGGTTATGCTAGATCTTTACTTACAAGAAAGCTAAACTGTTCAGTAGCTCTAAACTTGAGTGTTATTTCCCCTTTCCACCTCGTGTACTCTACTTTGGTACACGTAGGAACAAGGCTTTAAAGAATTTCAGTCTGAGGAGTATATACATGTCCGTTTTAAAACTCCACAAAAGTTCGAAACTAGTACCCTGGTTCTCAGAACCTCAATTTGGATTCCAGACAAGACACCGCATTCATTCAAAGGAAAGGGGAAGGAAGAGTGTCTCTGTGAAAGTCGCCGGTCCTCTCACTTAACACACACACACACACACACACACACACACACACACACACACACAAAACTGAGAACTTTGTCTGATAACCTGTTTTGTCTGGATTTTGTCTGCGTGTTGCATAGCACGCAATGCAGAAGGGAAAAAAACGAAATATGAAGGAATTCAGATCATCCACCGGGGCCGGAAATAGCTCAGTGGTAGCGCCGGACTCGTAATCTTGGGATTGCGGGTTGGATTCTCCGCCGCCAGCCGTTTCGGTACAGGGGGATTTTTCCCTCGGAGTTAACATCGGTTCTGACTCCATTTCCCATACAGTCCTTCGAATGAGACTATAAACCGAGGTTCCGTGTGTGAACACACGCATTACATCTTGCACACACACGTCAAATCCCATCACACAGCTTTCGGAATAGAAGTCCAGTTTGGCCGTTGGTATGGATGACACGTTACACGCAGCATGCACCTTCCCCGAAGTTGGAGTATGGCTTCCTTAATGGCGGGATTGAAAAAAAAAAAAAAAAAAAAAAACTCCACTCCCTTTGTAGGATAGATGGGATTTATCTTTGCCTGTCTATCCAGGGGTTGTCCGCGAGAGTATCAGCCTGCGTACGCAGAAGAAGAAGATCATCAAAAAAAACACAGCAGCAGCCAGTGAACGTTGCGCATAAGGGTCCGTTTATACAGAGCGCGAACGCGAACGCGTCCAACGCCAACACGAACGCGAACGCGACTTTTGAGCAGTTTTGCCATTCAAATAGAGCACGAACCCGAACGCGGAAAACCGTCGACGGCTTTCGAGGCGGCTCGTCTTTTTCTTGCTGTGAGAGATAAAATTTGGTCTTTTTGGAATCATGGCCAACTTTCCGATCAGTCCGACTTTCTGTTCAATTGCTTTCCATATGTCTCTTTTTTTCATGATGTCTTTGTAATCTTTGTCTGCTTTGTCATACAGTACATGATTCTTCTCAATTTCAAGAATCATGGCTTCTGTCTTGTCCATTGTCTTGTCCATTCTTCTCCAAAACTTCACAAGCAAAGTAGACTGACGCTAGTGCCTAGCTTTTTCTTGGAACGGTCAGGCGTACAGTTTCTATTTGTGGAAATGATGCAAGGGAAGTATCTGCTGATTGGTTGATAGCAAAAAAAGCCGCGCGACCTTCTGAGAAAATTCGCTCTGGGGGCAATCAAGGCGGTCGTTCGCGCGAACAAAAATTTGTTCGCGTTCGCGTTCGCACTCTATTTGAACGGTTCCTCTATAAATGACTAAAATATTCCAGGACGAAAAACCGCGTTCGCTTTCGCGTTCGCGTTCGCGCTCTGTATAAACGGCGCTTAACGGTCTGTTTCTATGGAAAGTTCTCGGGTACACCCAGCGTTTGCTGTGAGTGTGGCCACTGGAGAGGAAAGAAAGGAGGGGGCTGTATGAAATGGCCGTTCAAGGGTGTTCCACAATTGACCAGATGGCGACCTTTGCTGCTTGCTGTGCCGTTGCTCAACATCGCTAACTTCATTACAGAGAGAGGAGATGGGAGAGGTTGGGAGTCGGGGGAAGAGAGAGAGAGAGAGAGAGAGAGAGAGAGAGAGAGAGAGAGAGAGAGAGAGAGAGAGAGAGAGAGTCCCTTTACTTAATAATTATATTTCTATCTGTCTTGAATTATCTTTTTTCCACCTCGTCCTCTTCCTCCCTCCCTCCCTCCCTCCCTCTCTCTCTCTCTCTCTCTCTCTCTCTCTCTCTCTCTCTCTCTCTCCCCCCCCCCCCTCTCTCTCTCTCTCTCTCTTCCCACCCGCCTCTCTCTTTCTGTCTCTGTCTCCTGTTTTTTCTGTCTGCCTGCCGCCCTCTCACTCGCTGTCTCACTCAGCATCTGTCTCTCTGTGTCTCTCCGTCTCTGTCTCTCTCTCACTCCCTTTCTTTTTCTATCTGTCTCTCTCTCTCTCTCTCTCTCTCTCTCTCTCTCTCTCTCTCACTTACTCTGTATCTGTCTCTCTGTGTCTGTGTCTGTCGTCTTGTCACGCACATGCACATGCCATCGCGCGCTCATTTGGTCAGCCAAGAATGGCACTATTAAACAAAGCAACTGGAGAGATTGTGCAGACTGCAATTTGCCACCTGTTTGTTTGGCATTCAAAGGGCATCCTGCCACTTCTCTGGGAAAAAAGAAAAAAGCAAAAGCTGGTAAAAAAAAAAAGTATTTCTCTTCCAGAACATTATCTGTCCGTCTGATGTCGGCTCCGTTATTGTAAGACCCGGTTTTCTTCTGTTTGGCTTTGTTGATTGTCGCGAATGACAATGTAGTCTTACAAGTGTTGTTGCAACAGAGTTGAAAACCTGGCATAAGATCTCTGTCTGTATTGCTGATAGCACAATGCTTTGGGCTCAGTTGCAGGCACGGAAATGATCAGATGATAACACCGTAGGATGTGCATTTTCATCCTTATTCATTGCTTGCTTTTTGTTACCCTTCACCTGTCCTACTTTGCTGTTGTTTCTCTCGCTCGCTCGCTCGCTGCTGTGCTGTGTGTGTGTGTGTGTGTGTGTGTGTGTGTGTGTGTGTGTGTGTGTGTGTGTGTGTGTGTGTGTGTGTGTGTGTGTGTGTGTGTGTGTGTGTGTGTGTGTGTGTGTGTGTGTGTCAGTCACTCAGTTTCGTTTGGCCCTCACAATTAAAATTCATGCTGTTGTAATGAATGTCTTTTGACATGATTTTCCGATTCTACAGCTGTATCACTGACATGTATTTTCGAAATAGATCTTCCAGAAGTCCAGTCAGTGATGAGGTCAGGCTTACCTTTCACTGAATGATCTTCTGAAGCTTGACCAAGGGACTGCGACGACCAGACCAGTTTGTCCGTGAAGTCGATTTGATAAACAGCAGCATGCGCCTCTCTGAAGATGAGTACGGTGTTCCTTTGGAGATGAACAGAAATGTTGGCATTCGTAGGGTCTGGCAATGCAAGGTCAACAAAAACTAATGCCCCGGAAACCGTTCACGTTTACACACATGTGTATACTGTTCTCTCTCTCTCTCCCTCCCTCTCTCTCTCTCTCTCTCTCTCTCTCTCTCTCTCTCTCTCTCTCTCTCTCTCTCTCTCTCTCTCCCCCCCCCCCCCCCCCCTGTCCTCGAACACTATCTCTCTGCCTCTGCCTGCCGCTATGTTTGTCTATCCCTCTTTTTTCTGTTGTTTTTTCTTTCTTGCTTTTTCGTTCCGATAAAGGAGAACACAGCGGACAACGATCTGGTTGACCTTCACTTCCAGGAGAACTAAATGGTCTGGTATCTCTGAAGCAAAGAGTTCTTTCTCCCTCCCATCTCACGCTTTCCGGTTTGGTGCAGGGGAATAGACTGCTTGAAATTATTATTATTTTTTTTTTACCTTTTTGTGCACACACTACTCGAGAGCTCCACAACAATATCCAGGCTGTTTGGAACCTGAACTTTGATGCTGGCCAAAAAGCATTCACATTCAAAGGAACTGGGAAGATACACATTACAAAAGAGTGTCTCAGTGAACATCTTTTCCTGTTTTCTTATTGTTTTTAAAAAAAAAGTACTTTCTCACGTTTTTTGTCTGGGGTTTGCACAACACGAGAAAAAAAAATCCCAAAGTGTCAACTCATAATATACGGCAGCCAGTCGATATCAGACGTCATCAGTCTTTGAAGAATAGTACCTCGGTACATCAGACATTTTCTGGCAGTGTGTGCATTTATTTGACAGGTTAAAAAAAGATTGTGGCTACATGAAATTACAGTCCACTGGTGTCCCACAGTTGTGTCCAAGTCAGTGTTGTTATGCTCCCCATCACAACTAAAATTGTGTGTGTGTGTGTGTGTGTGTGTGTGTGTGTGTGTGTGTGTGTGTGTGTGTGTGTGTGTGAGGAGGGAAAGAGTGAGAGAGAGAGAGTGAGAGAGAATTGCTTCTCTGTCCACTCCTTCCTCGCGATGTGTCCCTCTGTCTGCCCCCTACCCCCCACCCCACCCCTCACCCTCACGATTTTTTTTGGTCTCCCATCTCCTTCTGCATATTCTGTCTTACTCTTCCTTGCTACTGACTTTATCAGCGTGTCTGTCTTTATGTCTGTTTGTCTTCCTGCCTGCCTATCTGTCTCTCTGTCTTTCTCTCTCTGTCTCTGTGTTTCTGTCTGTCTGTCTGTCTGTCTGTCTGTCTGTCTGTCTCTCTCTCTCTCTCTCTCTCTCTCTGTCTCTCTTGGTGTGTCTTTTTCTGTCTGTCTGCTCCCCCCCCCCCCCGTTTCCCCCGTCTCTCTCTCTCTCTCTCTCTCTCTCTCTCTCTCTCTCTCTCCTCTCTCTCTCTCTCTCTCTCTCTCTCTCTCTCTGTCTGTCTGTCTCTGTCTGCCTGCCTGTCTCTGTCTTGATCTCTCTGTCCGTCTGTCTGTCTGTCTGTCCGTCTCTCTGTCTGTCTGTCTATCTCTCTTTCTGTCTGTCTCTCTGTCTTTCTCTCTTGTGCACAGCAAGAGAAAAAAAGAACTAGAGAATCTCCATACTGTAGTCTGCTGCTTCTCCTGTTTGAAATTCAGAGGGCGTCTTACTGGTTTTAAAAAAAAAAAAAAATAAAATTAAATTAAAAAAAAAAAAAAAACCTCAAAAAGCTGGGGGAGGGGTGTGTGTGTGTGTGGATTTCTTTATCACAAGATTTTTCTCTATCTAAAAGTCGGCCCCATCATTGTAAGACAGTTGGTCTTCTGTTCGGGTTTGTGGACTGCCATGAATTACTGAGGGTCTTAGCAGTTGTTGCAACAGCAGTTTAAAAACGAGGACAAGATTTCTTTCTGTGTTCCTGATAGCAGCAAGAGGATTTAATCACCATTTGCTGTCATCGAAATTAGACGATTATGATGTCATGATTATGATGTATCGCTTCGTTTCCTTATTATTGACCAGTTCCTTTTTTTTTTTTTTTTCACCTTTTCTACTTTCCTGCTGTTTTTATTCGTTCTGTGTTTTCTCAGATTTGTTTGTCGTCCCGTTTAAAAATTCATGCCTTCGTCTGGAATGTTTATTCTGCAGGCGGTTTCTTTTAGTCTACAGAGATATCGTTTCCTTTTTTTTTCGAAAGAAAGGGATCTCTCAAACGGCTGACGTTATAGGGTAGTGAGAGTCACTTGTCTGCAAGTTAAGTGCTATGCATGTTTTGACCAAAGGGTGTTTGATGACAAGACCGGTATATTCAGGCCATCGATTTGAGACCACCACACACGATGGAAGAGTTGTAGAGTTGTAGAGTGTCCTGTTGTGCTGGACAGATATCGAGGCATTCGAATGGATACTCTAATTATGTTGGGTTAACAAAAGTATTATGCCGTAGAAGCCATTCACGAATACACATACTTAGGGCGCTTTTGCATCCTTCCACACAAGCCTCCCATTATTCATTCTTTACTGCCTACACCTTCTTTGTTATCTCTCGTATCTATGTAGTATGCATAACGTTTATCTATTTCTTTCTGTTTCAAAGTCTCTTTCATTCTCTCCTCTGTTGTGCCTTTTCCTAAGAGCCGATAACTCGTTGCTCTTCCTGCTTCATACTGGAACAGACTGTGCCTGCCACAGCAGCTGAGCTGCTGCTTTCTTTCTTTCTCGACGGCTTGGCCTGTCTGTCTGGCTTTGGTTTTCATGTCTTCTGTGCCTATGCGACCTGACAGCATGGCTTACCCTCCTCCACAGTCAGGCAATATTTGTGGATGTCTCGGCTTTCTTGGGAACTCTGGGCCTGTCCTCTCAATCGCGTCGTCTTGTCTCTCCTCCTCACGCTCCTCCTCTTTCTCCTCCTTCTCCTCCCTCCCCCAGCATGGAAGACCCAGGCCTCTGTCCCATAGACTTCTTAATGAAAACCACCCCTCCTCTTTCTCTTTTTATTTCATGTAAAATTTAGATAATTTACAAGAATGGATAATACTTTTAATATGTGTCTTCAGTAAGGGATTTTGTGCGCTTATCACTGAATAAACATATTATTCGCCCTTCATTCACACACGTGCCTCTCTGTCTGTCTGTCTGTCTGTCTGTCTCACACACTCTCTCTCACTCTCTCTCTCTCCACTCTCTCACACACTCTCTCCCACCCATCTTTCTCATTCTGTCTCACATACACACGCACGTGTGTTTTTCCCTTCCGCTTTTTTTTTCTCTCTCCCCTCCTTTCTGGTGAATAAATTGCTTTGAACGATGTTATTTTTCTTCTTGTTCAAGCACTTTGAAGAGGGAGGATAGTAAGGGCTATAGCGTTGCATTCTCGCAATGCTCACAAAATAGTATCACGGAGAGCGTAGAGAGACCATAACTTTGGTGCCGGAGATAAAACTCAAGCGTTTCTTTAAGAACTTTCTCCTTTTCTCCTCCTCCTCTCTCCTCCTGTCTTCCCTTCTCTCTCCTCTCCCCTCTTCCCTTCTCCTCCTCTAAACTCTTAAAAAAAATGTCTCAGGACCCCTCGCTTCCTATCCTCATGTAAAATCCACATAAAGAAGTCCGAGTACTTTACTCTCTGAAACTGTTTAGTCCAGACTTTCTGTCTGTCTGGTTTTTTTTTTTATTGCATAACATATGGCTTGGAAAAAAAAAAAAAGGAGTTACTACCATCCCAGAATACAGCCACTCGTTCAGTATTTGTCATTATGGTCTGTGACTACAACAAAAAAAAAAAAATCTTTGGGGATATCAGACGTTTGCAACTTTGTGATGTAACACCTTGAGAGGAAAGAAAGGAGGGGCTTCATGAAATTACCGTTCACTCTCTTCAGAAGAACCGGGAACATCCCACCATTGTCGTCCCGACAGCGACGACCTTTGTCACTGCTTTCTGCCTTTGGTGTGCTGTTCAGGGGGTTTTTGTTTTGGCTGGGGCGGGGGGGGGGAAGAAAAAAAAAAGGGGTTGGACTGGGGGGGCAGGGGGGGGGGGGGGGGGGTATTGGGGGGGGGGGGGTGAGGAGGGCTGGTGATGTACCAGTTAGAGAGGAAAGAACAGGAGGGGCTTCAGTTCACTGGCGAGACCAGTCGTCCGGACAGCGACGACCTTTGAGAGAGCTGTTTCTTTGGTTGCTCAGGGGGGGGGGGGGGGGGGGGGGGGGGGGGGGGGGGGGAAAGTCGAACGAGAGAGAGACTTGAGAGAGAGAGAGAGAGCAGAGAGAAGATTCTTGTTTTTTTTTAGTTTCTTGTGGGTTTGCTTACCACAGCAGGTAAGTCGTTTCTTAGTTTTTTGTGGGTTTATAGAACAGGGCTTTTGTTCTATAGAACAGGGAGTACTTTAGAATGGGAAATGCTCTGTGTGTGTGTGTGTGTGTGTGTGTGTGTGTGTGTGTGTGTGTGTGTGTGTGTGTTGTGTGTGTGTTGTCTGTCTGTCTGTCTGTGGTCAAAAATGTGTTCCACTCGCTCCAGACAAAACTGCAGGGCCGACTTTCAGAAAATTTGCAGGTGGTCTTCTTTATGGGTCACGGATCATGCCCGATGTTTTAGTATAACGTTATAACCGTTACTAACGGCTATAACGGCCCATAACAGTTTCTATTCTTTATGGAACATCTCAGAAAGCACGTGGTCGATCTTTCTGCAAATTTGTAGGTATGTTCAATATGGGTCACGGATGACGCCCGATGTTTTAGTTTACCGTTATATCCGTTACTAACGGCTATAACGGCCCATAACGGTTTTCCTTTCTCTATGGAATTTTCAGAAAGTACTCTGCCGATCTTTCTAAAAATTTGTAGGTATATTCATTATGGGTCACGGATGATGCCGTATGTTTTATTTGACTGTTATAGCCGTTACTAATGGTTATAACGGCCCATAACGGTTTTTCTTTTTTATGGACTATGTCAGTATGTGGCCGATCTGTCTGCAAATTTGTAGATATGTTCTTTATGGGTCACGGATTATGCCCGATGTTTCAGTTGACTGTTATAGCCGTTACTAACGGCCCATAATGGTTTTTCTTCTTTATAGAATATCTCAGAAAGTACTTGGCCGATTTTTCTGCAAATATGTAGGTATTTCATTACGGGTCACGGATGATGTCCGATGTTTTATTTTACCGTTGTAGCCGTTATTTACGGCTATAACTGCCCATAATTGTTTTTCTTCTTTATGGAATATCTCAGAAAGTACTCGGCCGATCTTTCTGAAAATGTATAGGTATTTTCATTATGGGTCCCGGATGTTGCCCAGTGTTTTAGTTTACCGTTATATCCGTTACTAACGGCTATAACGGCCCATAACGCTTTTTAAAAAAAATTTAATATATCAGTAAGTACGTGGCCGATCTTTCTGACAATATGTAGGTATGTTCATTATGGGTCACGGATGATACCCGATGTTTTAGTTTACCGTTATATCCGTTACTAACGGCTATAACGGCCCATAACAGTTTTTTCTTTTTATAGAATATCTCAGAAGTACTTGGCCGATCTTTCTGACAGTTTGTAGGTGTGTTCATTATTGGTCACGGCTGATGCCCGATATTTAACAGAATAGCCGTTACTGACGGCTATAACGGCCCCAAACGGTTTTTCCCTCTTTATAGAATATTTCACGCGTGTTCAAGATCAACTGGGAGTACGTTTATATGCTTTGCATCTTTGTTTTTTTTTTAATGTGTTTCTTCTGTGCTTCTGACGACCTGACAGCTTGACATGTACGCTTGAATGTCTGCTTGAGAAACTTTGCTCAAGACCCACACACTGGAGAAAATTAAGAGAACTACAACGCTACTTCCAAA
>JADBJO010005077.1:107500-132500 GCA_016801955.1 Conus betulinus | reverse complement strand
GGGCATTGGAGGGTGTGAAAGTCATTATGAAACACAAAAAATGTCTTCGTAATCGACTTCGTCGGAGGAGAGAGAGAGAGAGAGAGAGAGGAGAGAGAGAGAGAGAGAGAGGAGAGAGAGGATTGGAATTGGGAAAGGAGGGGGTACTGATGGGTCGAAGTGGGTTTTAAATTCCACGAACAGTGGTCTTGGAACCCGCTCCTGTCGTGTACACGAAACTCAGGGCATCTGTCACAATGCTCAGGGCATCTGTCACAATGCTCAGGGCATCTGTCACAATGTTCAGGGCATCTGTCATAATGTCCAGGGCATCTGTCACAATGCAATGCTCAGGGCATCTGTGAGCAATCTGTGTAGCAAACAAGCTTCTCGGCCCCTTTGTAGGTTTTCCAGACAACCATGCCATGTTGAAGACATAAAAGGATTCGGTCATCTCCTCTGAGCAGAGGCAAAGCCAGTCTTCGTCAGCTATCGTTGTGTGTGTCCTGAGGGTCTGGCCTCTCCGAGAGGATGGAGAGAAGTGTGAGAGAACTTAATGGTCAGTCTTTTCCATTGGACAACTCTGCTGTGCTAACGTCATTTGACCACTGCTGTTTGGTTTCCTCTTACAATATACGTCCTTGAGGGAAGGGAGAGAGAAAAACGGAGGGGGACAGAAAGAGTTTGGGTCACAGGTGGAGAGAAAGCCCCCCCCCCCCCTCTCTCCTCTGTCTGTCTGTCTGTCTGTCTGTCTGTCTCTCTCTCTCTCTCTCTCTCTCTCTCTCTCTCTCTCTCTCTCTCTCTCTCTTCTGGTCAGGAGACAAAATAGATGAAGAGGATCCGTTGACGGCATTTTGTTTGAAATTCAGAGGGCGTCTCTAAAAGCTCCAAAAAGAATCTCTGATTTGAGCAGACTGTCTGTCCGTCTGTTGTTCCCAGTAACACTGCTGTCTTCCTCACTGTTCCTGTTGATTTTAGATTCATCACTGTCGTTTGAGAGAGAGAGAGAGAGAGAGAGAGAGAGAGAGAGAGAGAGAGAGAGAGAGAGAGAGAGAGGCTCTGCTTGTTCCATATGACACGCACCCCCCCCCCTCCCCTCCCATCTGTCTGCCTCTCTCTCTCTCTCTCTCTCTCTCTCTCTCTCTCTCTCTCTCTCTCTCCTGTTTTACTGCTGTGTACAAAGAGGTTTGTTTACAGTCATGAAGCGCTCTTGTTGCTTGCGTAATGAATTCTTCAAAATGAAAAGATTGTTAGCGTATTGTCTGATTGTTCTGTTGCTGTCGATGTTTTTGTTGGTTTATTTGTTTTTTCATCGATAACCATGCTTTGAGTTCAGGAAAAGAAATTCAGTGTAGAGCAGAGAAGCTAGAGTGCAAGGTTCTGTGGCGGCCGTTTCTTTCCTTTTGTTTTTCTTTTCCCTTCTTTCTTTCCTTTCTCTCCTTTCGTTTTCTCCTTCTACCTTTCCTTTTCCTCCAGTCGTACTCCTGTCTCGTCTCTCTCTGTCTCACTGCCAGTCGGTCTGTCTCTCTCGATTCTCTCTCTCTCTCTCTTCTCTCTCTCTCTCTCTCTCTCTCTCTCTCTCTCTCTCTCTCTCTCTCTCTCCTGTCATCTGTCAGCACCTCCCCCCTGCGCCTGTCAACAGAATATGACAATCAGAAAGTGTGTGTGTGTGTGTGTGTGTGGTGTGTGTGGTGTGTGTGTGTGTGTGAGAAACAGAGAGAGAGAAGAGAGAGAGAAGAGACAGACAGACAGACAGATACAGAGGAAGACAGACAGAGAGCTGGAGAGAGAGAAAAATGAGTGTCTGTTGTGTACCATTAGCTGTGTCAGCCTGTTGCTGCCACTCAGCTTGCTGATGGCTCCAGTCTTCTCTTCAGCTTGTGATTCACTTTTGTTTTCTCCAGTCTGAGAAATTAGGCTGTGATTGTCCAGACTCCTCAGTCAAACGGCAGTCTGTTTTGTGTGAGTAAGTGGAGTGTGTGTGTGTGTGTGTGTGTGTGTGTGTGTGGTGTGTGGTGTGTGTGTGTGTGTGTATGTGTGTGTGTGTGTGTGTGTAATTCGATTGTACTGTATATACATTTTCATTTCTTTTTCTTGTGTGTTCTTTCCCTTTTTTTTTCGTCTTTTCCGCGCTTTTTGTGGTAAGGGATAGGTCCGAGTTGTGGGTGGACGATTGAATTGTTTTGAAAATACTTTTACTTTCGGTTGTAGTTTGAAAAAATAACTGATTAATGTTTTCTCGTCTTAATGAACATTAAGTTGTGGGTTGGATTCAGAATGAAGGGGGGGGGGGGGGGGGGGGGGGGGGGGGGGGGGGGGAGGGGGTGAGGGAGGGGGGTGAGGGGAGGTTTCCATATCCTAATTATAATACCGAAAGTTACAACGTTATTGATGTTAACCAATACATGAAATGGACGGGAGGGGACACAGTGTTGAAAATGCTATTTAGCATCATAGGGTCAGGAGCAGAGAATTTGCTGTTGGAATCAGACGCGTAAAAAGTAGTTTATGTGTTGGGCTAATGAATGTTATTACTCGAGGGACTTCTGTCCTGAGGATTTTATAGGGAAGAAGAGACCCCCAGCAAAGGGATGGGAATTGGTTCTTTTTTGCTATCAGTCCCTGTCTGCACGTGACTACTTTCTGGTGAAAGACGACTGGTCTGTTGCCCTCTTTCCCAAACAGTAGATTTGTTTCCTTCATTTTGATAATGTCTCCCTTTCCGTCTTGCGAAATAAAAAAACTTCCATACCTCTTTTTTTTCTGATCGTAGAGAATACAATGTCTTGCCCCCTGCCTATCTTGATAGAAAATGCAGTTTTCAGCTGCAGTTACTCTGACGGTTTTTATTGGAAATATGATACGTCACGATCTTGTTTGTCGTGTGTTGTTCCATCTTTTTTTGCGTGTTTTGATTCATACTTCATTTCGTTCACTCATTTACCCATTCTTTGTATTGTTTCTCTCGGTAGGAAACAGTCCGTCATTCATGCGCTCGTTACATTTACTGGATGTGGTATCGCTAAATCTATTTCATCTTCCATTAGTTTCCAGGGGTACAGTTACTGTGCGTGTACACATTGACCTGAAGACTGTACTTACTATGAAGATTGCACTGTAATTTTCTTTTTGTCTACCTTATTTTCCTTTTTTTATTTTAAACTGACGAAGTGGTCTATAATTATTCCCACATAACGCATTTTGCTTTTCATTTAAAAAGCTCAACTCTCAGATGCTAATTCAGTTTGTCTGTCTCTCTCTCTCTCTCTCCTCTCTCTCTCTCTCTCTCTCTCTCTCCTCTATCTCTCTCTCTCTCTCTCTCTCTCTCTCTCTCCTCTCCGTCTCTCTCTCTCTCTCTCTCCTCTCCTCTCTCTCTCTCTCTGCGGGATATGACCATCAGACATAAAAGAAAGAAAACGGGAAAGAGTCTGCAAGTTTAAATTTGCCATCGCTGCTGTTTGAAATTCAAAGGATGTGCTGTTGCCAAAAGCCCCCTAAATGCCTCCCCCACCCGCATCCCTACCTCCATCCCCCCCCCCCCCCCACACCCCATACAAAAAAAAAAAAAAAAAAAAAAGATAAAACAAAAAAGCGTCTGTGCCCAGAAGAGTGATGCATCTGTCTGTTGGCCTGATTATGTCGGATGCCTTCTCCATCTCTCTGTTTGTTCTTCGCTTCAGCTTTGTTGTCTGGCATGAATGAGAAAATGGGGCGGGGCGAGTTGCCGGGTTCCCGCTGAGGAGGACAACGGGGACACGTTGCTTTCTGTGCTGGTGTGTCAAGGTTTGTTGAGGCCCGCTGCAGGGACTGGCAGGTCCACAGTGGGAGATGCTTTATCCCAGACGTCTTCCTCTCTATTCGGTGTTTCTTGTTTCGTTATTGTTTTTGTTTTTTTTGTGGTTTTTTTTTTTTTGTTTTGTTTCTTTGGTTGGTGTCGTTGTTGCTGCTGTCTTATGTTTAGGCTCTTTACTCCTTCTTTCTTTCCTCTTGTTTCTTTGTTCCTTTCTGTCTTCTTCATCCTCTGTCTGTGTGTTTGTCTGTCTCTCTCTGTCGTCCTTTCTGTCTCCATGTCTGTCTGTTTCTTTGGTAGTCTGTCTGTGTGTCTGTCGATCTGTCGGTGTCTGCCTCTGTCTCTGTCTCTGTCTGTCTGTCTTTGTCTCTCTGTCTCACTCTCTTCCGCCCCCCCCCCCCCTCTCTCTCTGTCTGCTGTCTGTCTGTCTGTCTGTCCGTCCGTCCGTGTCCGTCCGTCCGTCCGTCTGTCCGTCTGTCAGGCTTTTGATTCAGTTAACTGGAATTACTTGGTAAAAGTCGTCAAATGCTTTGGTTTTGGTGAAGATATTTGTAAATGGATTTGTACTTTTTATAACAACATTAAAACACATGTAATTGTTAACGGCAAAATGTCCGAAACTTTCCCGGTAAAAAGAGGGTGCCGTCAAGGGGATCCTCTATCACCATATCTATTTGTATTATGTGTAGAGTTATTAGCATGCAAAATCAGGAACGATGAGGAAAATTAAGGGAATAAAAATATCAGAAACAGAGTTCAAGGTAAACCAGTTTGCAGACGATACGTTTTTCACTCTACAAGGAGATAAAAATCTTATGAAAAACTTTTTGATTCATTATCAGAATTGAAAATATTTCAGGGTTAAAATTAAATTTTGAAAAAACTTGCAATGTATGGTTAGGACAAAAGAAGGACTCGAAAATAGTGTACCTAGTTGAAAAAAACACATGATGTGGAATCCAAGAAAATTCAAAATTCTTGGAATATGGTTCACAAATGACCTTTCAAAATTAATAGAGCTTAATATATCAGATAAGTTTTTCGAAGTGAAAAGGTTGTTCAAAACTTGGTCCAAACGGACGTGCACACCATTAGGTAAGGTTGCAGTCCTAAAATCTCTTATTTTGTCAAAGCTTGTATACCTGTGTTTGTTGCTTCCAAACCCTCCTGATGATGTTATAAAACAATTACAAAGCATGTGTTTTGATTTTGTCTGGGATGGAAAGCCTGACAAAATTAAACGAAAATATGCAGTACATGATATTGAAAATGGGGGCATAGGATTACCAAATATCTATGCTTTCATGCAAGCACTGAAATTGTCCTGGATAAGAAAATTAATAAATAAATAATGATTCAAAGTGGAAGACCATTTTAGTAACTCAGTGTCCAGAAGTTAACAATATAAAATATTTTGGATCAAAGAGATTCTTGTACAGTAAATGCAACAAGTTTTGGAAAGACGTATTTAAGTCATATGACAGTCTGAGCATTCATGTAGATTTAGATAACAACGAAAAAATTATTTCAGAACTGTTTTTTTATATAATGATAAATTCAAAGTTAACCATTCCCATTTTTTCTACAAACTATGGGCAGAGAAAGGTATATTCTACGTCGGAGATATGATTGACGAAAATGGCAATTTTTTAAGTTATGTAGCTATGACAACAAAGGTGGGAAGTCATTTAAATCCTCTACACTATTTTGGATGTGTTCGTGCAGTAAAAAGAATATGCAAGGAAAAGAAACATAAAATTTGAAAATAATCATAAGAATGAAAATTGCAAGTTATTGAAAATAATAACAAGTGTCAATAAAGGAGCTAAGATTTACTATAATATACTTCTCGATAAATTATATGTACTTGATATCAAGCCTTTTGTGAATTGGGAACTCAAGCTACATACCGCAGTAGATTGGGAAAACCGTATTGAAAATTGCAAGAAAAAAAAAAAGGAAATAAAAATTCAGGTGGTTCCAATTGAAAATTTGTTATAGAATTCTTGTATCCAACATCATACTAAACAGAATGGGCTTGAGGGATAGCGATAGATGCAGTTTTTTGTCAAATGGAGAGAGATAGTATACATCATTATTTGTGGTACTGCACTACTTCACAAGAATTCTGGAAAGAATTAGAAATCTACATAAAAACAAAGTGTGAAAAAATTGTATTAGATTGTCATTTAATGTTGAGCTGGTTTTGTTTGGAACCGATGAAAACACAAAAACAGACCAATCATTTGATCTCATTTTATTGTGGGCGAAATATTTTGTGTTTACAACTGCAGAATTAATAGTGTTAAACCCAGACTGTCAGCTTTTAAAACTGAACTTAAGCTTAGGTACAGTATAGAAAAACATGCACATATGACAGAAATGCGTTATCATGTCTTTTTGAAAAATTGGCTACCCTATCTTGCCCTATGTGAAACACTATAAGAATACTCCATTGTCGACATGACACCCTGTAAAATGTTAAAGACACACACACACACACAAACAAAAAATCGAAATACACCGATGCTCCTGTAATGTATCGACAAATAGGCAATGAAATTTGTGTGTGATAATACTTTGTGAACACTAATTTTTTTGTTTTTTGTTTTGTTTTGTTTTGTTTTTTTTTTTTTTTTTTTTTTTTTTTTTTTTCCTCCTACCCCACCATGCCCCAGCACCCTGCACCCACCCTTTCAGGGGTGTGGTGTGGGGGTTATTGGTTCCCTCCCTTGTTCGTTTTTTTTTTTTTTTGTTTTCCTTCATAGCCTTTGTTTATATATTGTAATTGGTAAATACCCTTGCAACTTTTCAATATTTCATTTGATAACAATTGATATAGCGTAATAAATTTATATTGAAATATACGAATTATGGCACTTTTATGATCTTGATAGCTCTAGTTAAGTGTTATATGTAAATGTATTGAATAATGTGTGTGGGGGGGAGTGGAATTTTTTGTGACAGCATCACGTCGCAACGGCTGTCCACACCCGCCTGCAATTTAGTACTAGTGTTCTTCGCATCGGTTTGCAGCTAAGTGCATAAAGTACATGAGATTTTGTGTACATGTGTACCCAACACCTAGGTCAGACTCAGACCCTCAAAATCTTAACACTTCCCAAATTATTCCTGAATTTATTACAGTAGAATCACTATCCTGCCGTGGATGACACTGACGATGAGATTGGGGGGGGGGGGGGGGGGGGGGGGGACAAAATTCATGCGCTGCATCGGTGGGTTTTTTTTTTGTTTTTGTTTTTGATAGTTTATGCTGATTTTTCAACTCCCCATCCTGCCTGCGTGGCGCTACGTCACGTTTGTCGCCGATGCTTGAAACTTTCTGTAGCAGGCGGAGTCTGTGTGTTTGGAATGAAGAGATTTGTTTTGTTGTCAGGTTCTGCCAAGTCCAGGTGCAGTTACTATGTAAGCGATAAGACTAGCTTAGGTTTGGACTATGCTTAAGATCAGGCTGGCTAGGGGTCGAGTTATGCATGGTTGAGCTGGGAAGTCCTGATTTTATACATAAGCTTCCCCTATCTGGTTTAAAAACACGCTGCTAGGAAGCAGTGCTGCTTATATTACTGCTGCAGTGTTGTGGATGGAGAGAGAGAGAGAGATGAGAGAGAGAGAGAGAGAGAGAGAGAGAGAGAGAGATTATTCTTTCATTCATTGATGGAGGAAGGGAAAGACAACTTGACGGCTACCATGCTGCAAACAGATTATCAGGGCATGGTTAGGGTTAGATAGGGGTTTGGGTTTGAGTGAGGGTTTGGCTTGGGATTAAGAGTAGATTCGCGTACTTTGGAATCAGAGAGTCTTCTGTTTTGTCATCAGAGTTCCATTTATTTTGCATAAAGATGCTGCAAAGAGACAGAGAGAGGGGGAAGGAGGAAAAGAGAAAGATAAGAGAGAGAGAGAGAGAGAGAGGAGAGAGAGAGAGAGAGAGAGAGAGAGAGAGAGAGAGAGAGAGAGAGAGTATGAATACGAAGCTTTAATGAGGATAAGCAGCTAAGATTACAGCTTCTCTACTCTGTGTTTTTAAGAAGAAAAAAATACATAAACAAAATTATCATATCTGCAGGATCGACAATCAGGGCACAGAAGAGTGAAACGTTATATGAAACAAAACAAAAAATAACTCTCCTTAATCGAGATATCGAAATCGCTATAAAACAAAAAAACAAAAAAAAAATTAAAATCATGACTGTGAGAGAGACAGAGACAAAGAGACGGAGAGAACTGGGGAGGGGATTACGGAATGGGCGAAGCCGGCTTTAACGGCTATTACGAATACAGATTGCGCGGGTATTATTCTAGGAACTCGGCTTATATCCCGCTTATGTGTATCATTATGCTTATGGCATCTGTGCGGCACCTGTGACACACGCAAAGCTTCTCAGTCCCTTTGTAGACTTTCTAGACAACCGTACCAGACAAGAAATAGCACTCAGTCGTCTCCACAGAACAGAGCAGACTCCACCTTTATTGGCTGTGGTGGTATATATGTCTTGGGAGTGTGGTGGTCAGCGAGAGGATGGAGAGAAGTGTCGGAGAAGAAAAACAGGGTTGTTTTATATATATATATATATATATATATATATATATATATATATATAAATCAGACAACGCTGCTGTACTGACGACAGTTGACCACTACTGTTCGATTTCCTTCACAACATTCATCATTTAGAAAGGAAAGAGGGACACACACACACACACACACACACACACACACACACACACACACACACACACATAGGTACGCGCGCGCGCGCGCGCACGCACGCCCGCACGCACACAGAGGCGCGCGCGTAATACGAGATTGCCTGCACAGACACGCCTTCGTGCACGCGCACTCACTCACTCACACACGCACGCACACACACACACACACACACACACACACACACACACACACACACACACACACACACACACACACACACGCACACGCACGCACGCGCGCACGTGCGCATATATATATATATATATATATATATATATATATATATATATATATATATATATATATGTATGTGTGTGTGTGTGTGTGTGTATAAAGAGAGAGAGAGAGAGAGAGAGGAAAAGTCAGGGAGAGAGAGAGAGAGAGGGAGAGAGTACATATTCGCGCGCACACACATACACACACACATCACACACAGCGCACATGCACATCACAAGACACACACACACACACACACACACACACACACACACACACACAGCGCGCGCACTCACACACACACACACACACACACACACACACACACACACACACACACACATACATACAGGCGCACACGAGCAACGGGAATGCCTGCACTAACACGCCTTGTGCGCCCACACTCTCGCATACAAACGTAGGTGTGTGTGTGTGTGTGTGTGTGTGTGTGTGTGTGTGTGTGTGGGGGGGGGGGGGGGGGGGTACGTCAGCGCTCGCGGGTATGTAGTGTTTCTGTCTTTCTGTCAGCTTGTCTGTCCGTCCGTCCGTCTGTCCGTCCATCTCCCTGTCTGTCTCTCTATTTCTGTCTCTGTCTCCACTGTCTTCTCTGTCTCTTGTCTCTTTCTGTCTCTGTCTTATATCTCTGTCTCTCTCTGTCACTCTGTCTCCCTGTGCCAAACTTGGTCCAGAGATAAAATAGCTTACGAGGATCCATAGACGGCAGTTTGAAATTCAGAGGGCGTCTTGGCTCTGAAAAAAAAAAATCGTAAAAAAACCCAAAAAGAATCTCTTACTCTCAGCCTGATTATCTGTCCGTCTGCTGTTCCCATTTACACTGCTGTCTTCTTCATGTTCTGGTGAATTTTAGATTCGTCCTTGTCTCTCTTAAAGGAAGAAAAGAGAGAAAGAAAGAAAAAGAAGGATAAGAAGCGGAGAGAGAGAGAGAGAGAGAGAGAGAGAGAGAGAGAGAGAGAGAGAGAGAGGAGAGAGAGATGGAGGGGAGAGAGAGAGAGGGACAGACAGTGAGAGAGAGCAGCGATATGTGTGGGATTTCTGGTGTGTTCTTATGTGACACGGTTTCTGTCCATGTCTGTCTTTCTGTCTGTCTGCCCGTCTGTCTGCCTGCCTGTCAATCTGTCTGCCTGCCAACCTGTCTGTCCGTCTCTCTGCCTCTGTCTGTGTCTTTCTGTCTGTCTGTCTGTCTGTCTCTCTCTCTCTGTCTCTCTCTCTCTCTCTCTGTTTCTACTGCAGTGTACAAAGAGGTTGTTTACAGTCATGAAGCGCTCCCGTTGCTTGCGTAATAAATTCCTCAAGATAAAAAGGTTGTTAGCATATCCTTCTCGTTGATACGTTTGTTTGTTCGTTTGGTTTGTTTTTTTTTCATCCATAACCATCCTTTGAGTTTAGGACGGATTTCAGCGTAGAGGAGAGAGGTTTGGAGCGTAGGCTCTAAGAGAGCTGTTTCTTTTGTACTTCATTATTTTCCCTCTCCTGCTTCTATTCTTCCTTCCTTCTTTGTTTCCACTTGGGGCTCAGCTTGTGAACAGAAATCTGATCCTTGTTTCCTGTTATCTGACAAATGACTTTCATCTGAGATAGCTACAGCCTTGTTAATTGGATTTCTGGATCCTTTGCTAAGCATTTGTTTTTCTTTCTTTCTTGTCCCCCCTCCTCTATTCCTTTCTTTTTGCATTCAGTCACATACTGAATGAATGAATGAGTCGAATCAAAATATCAATGTCAAAACATGAATTGTCCATTCATTTATCTATTCACGTTAAATTATTCATTCACGCACATTCATTGTCTCATTCTTTCACTCATTCAGTCATCTGCACATTCATTTATTAACTCATCCGTGTGTTCATTCACTCGTTCATTCGTCATCCATGCACATTAATTCATGCACTCATCCATTCATTTACTCGCTCATGCGTTCCTACATTCGTCCAAACCATTCGTTCGCGATTACGTTCATCCGTCCATGTATCCCTTCATTCATTCTTTCCTCCATTCATTCACCCGTTCAATCATTCATGTTGTTATTCAGTCACCCCTTTCGATTTATTCGTTCGTTCATTATTCATTCTGTCGTTCATTCACTTTTTGACCCATTCACTCATACACTCATTCACTCGTCCATTTGTCCAGTGCCTCATCTTCATTCATTTTTATATAGCATGTTATCCTCTTTGAGTTCTTGTTTTTTGTTTTCGTCGTTACTTTTCTCTTTCATGCTTTGCTGTCCGTGTGAAAGAGACTTTACAGTCTATCTCCGCGGCAAGTTTTAGTTTGGTTTGGTTTGGTTTTTGGTTTGTCTACAGATTGAATTTACGACAGCACCTCTGTTGTTTGAGCTTTCCGTTCCCTTTCAACTGTAGTTTCCTGTTAAAAAAAAAAAAAAGAAGAAGAAAAAAGACAGAAAAAGAAAATGCGCATGTATTTTTTTGTTTTTTTTTGTTTGTTTTTTGGGGTTTTTTTTTTTAGAAGCTTTGGTTGTCTTGTTGTTGTTGTTGCTGCTGCTGGGTTTCTTTCTTTCTTTGTTTTCATCTGCACTGGCACACAGTGGCTATCTTGATGACCTTCGCAGCAATGGCCTGTCCGGCAGTCTTGGGTTAAAAAGTGTTTTTCTTTTCCATCCACATTGGAGGTCGGTTGGCAGTGGAACGGGAAGTTGAAAGGGAAAAGGGGGGCAGTGATACTCGCGATTGTGGCAAGTTAGACTGGGGGGGGGGGGGGGGGGGGGGGGGGGAGAAACCACAGATACACTTGATTATTGAAGAAATGAAATACATCTTAAAATTTGTTGTCTGTCTGTCTCTCTCTCTCTCTCTGTGTGTGTGTGTGTGTGTGTGTGTGCGTGTGTGCGCGCGTGCGTGCAGATTTGTTACCACGCCTGTTTTTTTTATGCAAGGTCTGTCGTCTTCGTAGAGAGAAGTCTAAAAACAGGGCGGACAATGAAAAATATTTTGCTTATAGCCGAGCCGACCGTAAAAGGGCCATATCAGGTCATTGTCTCTATCTTTCACCCTCCCTATAAAAAGACCTCTCTCTACGAAGAGCCTATTTCCCACAATATTGTCGAAGGCGTCGTCAAGATATTCCACTGCGCGTTGAGGAGCACAACCAATCATTTCAGTGTAGGAAATATAGGAAGTGCAAAACGAAGCCCCTCCTCCCCCACAATAACGCTCACGTTGCTTTAGAACCCGTAGCGAATTCCGCTGAATGCTTTTTTTTTTTTTTTAATGTCAGACCAAAAACCTCGGCTTCGACAGGAAACTGATAGTGAGAACTGGGCGAAGGGTGACACGCCTCTTTGTCCTTTTCCTTCGGAATCGGAAGTTGTTACTGGGACATCGGCTGTCTGTGACTCGTTGTGAGAGGTTAGGTTACCCTACCCTACTGACGCACCCTGTGCCCTACATAAAATGACGCACCCTGTGCCCCTACATAACGCACCTGTGCCCTACATGACGCAGCCTGTGCCCTACATGTGCCCCTACATAACGCAGCCTGTGCTCTCCACGACGCACCCTGTGCCCCTACATAACGCACCCTGTGCCCTACACAACGCAGCCTGTGCCCTACATAACGCACCCCGTGCCCTACATAACGCATCCCGTGCCCTACATAACGCATCCCGTGCCCTACATAACGCATCCCGTGCCCTACATAACGCATCCCGTGCCCTACATAACGCATCCCGTGCCCTACATAACGCATCCCGTGCCCTACATAACGCACCCGTGCCCTACATAACGCATCCCGTGCCCTACATAACGCATCCCGTGCCCTACATAACGCATCCCGTGCCCTACATAACGCACCCTGTGCCCTACATAACGCATCCCGTGCCCTACATACGCATAACGCATCCCGTGCCCTACATAACGCATCCCGTGCCCTACATAACGCACCCCGTGCCCTACATAACGCATCCCGTGCCCTACATAGCGCATATAATGCACACTGTGCCTACATAACGCATCCCGTACCCTACATAACGCACCCCTGTGCCCTACATAACGCATCCCGTGCCCCACATAGCGCATTCCGTGCCCTACATAGCGCATCCTCTGCCCCTACATAACGCACCCCGTGCCCTACATAGCGCACCCCGTGCCCTACATAGCGCACCCCGTGCCCTACATAGCGCACCCCGTGCCCTACATACCCCCCCGTGCCCTACATAGCGCACCCCGTGCCTACATAGCGCACCCCGTGCCCTACATAGCGCCTGCATAGCCCCCCGTGCCCTGCATAGCGCATGCCCTGCATAGCGCACCCCGTGCCCTACATAACGCACACTGTGCCGCGCCCCGTACATAACGCATTCCACCCGTGCCCTACATAACCCCCCGTGCCCTACATAAACGCACACTATGCCCTACATAACGCATCCCGTGCCCTACATAACGCACACATAACGCACACTGTGCCCTACATAACGCATCCCGTGCCCTACATAACGCATTCCGTGCCCTACATAACGCACCCTGTGCCCTACTCACTCCATTCTCGGCATCCTCCTCTCGACTGACATTCACTCACTACAACTTCCTCCTGTCACCCTGTCTCGTCAAATCATAAGATATGTCAAGGGAGCAATCAAATGTTTTTGGCCTTTGCTGAGCACTGTAAAGTTCCCAACCATCTGTGGAAAAGAAACAACTTCATTCACACAAATCCTAATTTCAGTTCAACTGTCAACCCCTGACTGCCAGCGAAGATGTGCCTACAGTCTTCCTTCGGCTCTCTGAAATGTTGCGTGGCCAGGCCAGTAGCTCTGCGGAGACTGAAGGGAAATCTTCGATCAACTGACTGACACAAAACGCAGATGAGTAGGCGTCAGGTAAACACGTCAACCGGTTTTACAGGTTTACCTGTTCCGGTCAAACGTGTCCCCAAAATTTGGGACCGGACGAAATATGGTCCGTCACAACCTTCTTGTCATCATTCTCAACCACTCGTCATGCATTGAAGATTATTGTTCAGCCAGCATGACCTAGTACGTGAAATAGGATCAATGCACACCCCCTGCAACAACAACCCAGGGGCAGTGCGGTGTCTCCTCTGATGGGTTCCCTTGAGGTGACCTGATATCCGTTGCTTCTAGTGGGCTTCCCGGTGTCAAAGCCCGCGAGAAGCTGCTGTGTGTGGGGTGAAGTCGAGTGGAATGGCGTGGAACTCGCGCTCCTGGATTGGTGCGGAAATGGCTCCGAGATTCACCATTGCAAAGTTTTTTTTTTTAGTGCCAGTGCGCCTGTGTGTTAATTCGCTATTACGATAGCTACACTCCGCCTTCAGGGGTGATGTCCAAATACGACACCATTGTGCAAGTTTTTTTGTTTTGTTTTCTAGTCATTCATCCCACCGGCACATACGGGCCTTCTCTTCTCGGAAAGGTTTGAATTCAAACGTGTGTGTAAGATTGTTATTTAATGCATCCATACACGGTACCTCGGTTTTAAAGTCTCATCCGACAGACTAGGAAAGAACCGAGGTCTGCACAGAGGTTTAGCTCCAAAGAGAAAACCTCTTCCAAATCAGCTGCCTCGCCTGGGAATCGAACTCCGAACCCTGGAACAACAGTCAGACCTCTTGCCTCACCAAAGCTAACCAGGTCCCTGATGCTGGAGACTAGAAAGAAGGAGAGAAGAAAATAAAAAGGAGTAGAAGACAGAAAGGAGAAGCTAAAGCCAGTTAGAAGCAGAGCCTTTGGCACTTTATTTTTCGATTCATTCAGAATAGACATCCAGTGAAAAGAATGGGAGAGAAACCCCCGCAAAAAACAGCCCCCAGAAGTGGGGAAAAAAACTCCTGAGAGTGATGTATTCCTCTCCCCTTCTCTATCTGGATCCTCCACCAGGGAGGCGCGGCGTGTAATGGCAGCAGAGCAAGCGAACTGGAGTGACTGTTGGGACTGGCTGGGCCTGGTTTCCAGCTTAGGAGAGAGGAGCTCCTCCAGAACATGGCCGAAGAAAACTCTTGAGGACAGAGAAGGGAGACAGGGGAAGGGCAACCCGAGAGGGAAGAGGGAGAAGAGTGCCATCTCTTCTTGGCCGGAGCATCACAAGATTGAGAGGAGGTGGTAGGAGAGGGAGGTTGAGGTTGGGGGGGGGGGGAGGGTGGAAGAGACGTAGGACTGCTTAAATAGGCTTCGTGGTTGTCGTAAGGTCACATGCTGCCCAACTGGAACTTTTATTAGTTTCAGGTATATCCAGCAAGCGTCGGTGGTGTGCAGAGTAGTCCATTTATGGTGGAAAGGGGGATTTAGTAGGCGAAGGACTCGCCCCGCAAGACAAAGAACGAATTGTGGTTTCTGGACTCGAATTTCAGACGTGGCGCTCTTTTTTGATTGTCTGTTTTTTTCTCTTTGTTTCTGTCAACTATGCTGTGGTCTGAGGATTAGATTGTCTGATGAAATGAGAGAGAGAGAGAGAGAGAGAGAGAGAGAGAGAGAGAGAGAGAGAGAGAGAGAGAGAGAGAGAGTGTGTGCATATAGCCCAGCCGACCAAGACAGAGGAAATGAAAACATGAGAAGACAAAGTGATTCGTGATCAAGATAAGGCAGATGCGTGACCCACACATTTGACCCAACAGCGCCGTTGATCCGTGACAACACAAAGCAAAGCAGACCTTGCCGGGCTGGGAAGGAGCGTCTCTACTAAAAGCACGCAGAGGTCCGTTATCCAATGGCTAGAACCTTTGCCTGTGGCGCTGACAGGTCGTGAGTTCGAACCCTTACTGGGGATCGTAATCCACGGCTCCAAAACCCTGTCTGTCCGCCCAGCAGTAAATGTGTACCTGATTCAGCTCGGGGAGGTTTAAGGCAGGGGGAAGGGGAGGGATGGCGCCATCCTCTATCATGTCGTGCCTCTCACATTGTGAACCTCTCTGACAGTTCACAGCTCTTGAGTTCACTAACCTACGGGACTTTAACCTTTAACTTCTTGCAAAACACGCGAGGGGTTCCGGGGTCACGTGAGTTGACTTTGTCGGTGCTGTCTGCAATAACCAGTGAGGGATGAGGTCTGAAGTGTACAGCTTAACCCGACGGAGAATGTTGTGTCACCAGCTGATTCAGCCACTACTAACCGGCGTTAGGCACTAAATCGATATGGAACTGCATGTTTTTTTTTTTTTTTTTAAAATACAGTCAGCAGTACTTGAGTTCATGTATGATACGTGATACATTGTTAGAATGAAATGGGGTGAAAAAAAAGAGTATTTTTGAATTTAAAAGATCGTTCTAGTGCACGCTTGCACACGCTGATCGATCAGTTTCCTTCTGCTCCAGAGCTCCCAACCGCTTAACTCTCTCTCTCTCTCTCTCTCTCTCTCTCTCTCTCTCTCTCTCTCTCTCTCTCTCTCTCTCTGCCTTCCCTTGTCTTTGCCAAATTTGGTCAAGAGATACAATAGCTTAAGAGGATCCATAGACGGCAGTTTGTTTGAAATTCAGAGGGCATCTTGACTCTGAAAAAAAAATCATAAAATCTCCCAAAAGAATCTCTGACTCTCAGCATGATTATCTGTCTGTCTGCTGTTCCCTGTTACACTGCTGTCTCCTTGGTGTTCTGGTGAACTTTAGATTCGTCCTTGTCTCTTTAGAAGAAAAAAGAAAAAAAAAAAGAGAAAAGAAAAAGAAGAAGAAAGAGAGAGAGAGAGAGGGAGGGAGAGAGAGAGAGACACACACTTTGACACTTTGATAGTTTATTGTCATTACCAAAAGGTCTTATGACAAGGGGGGTAACAGGGCAATAACACATTCTCCTCCTTTCATTGCAAACAATATAACCCAGTTATTTTCAATGATCAATCCAATCAAAATAAGCAAACAAAGTACAAAATAGTCTTCGAATATCCTCATAGCCACGAGTACTCCTTTATCATTACAACAACAACAACAACAACAACAACAACAACAACACAACAACATCAACAACACACACACGTGTACAAAAAGGGAAAATGTAGTATTACAGATTAATTCGACCATTCACTCAGTCACGCGATAACTGTTCTGCTGAACTCTTCCACCTGTTTTAATTCGTATTTTCCGAAATCATGTACTTTTGTAGTTTACCTTTGTTACAAGTGCCTCTGTCTGATTTTCATGGCTTCTGCAATGAACCTAGCAACCGACTTGATCACACCATCGTCATCAGATGACAACAAAAGCAACATCTTGCCTTTCAAATGCATCCCAAAGTGGAAAATGAACATTTTACACGCACTTCGTTGTATGCAGTACATTGAAATAAAAAGTGCTTTTCATTGTCAGTAATGAATCCACATGATGGGCATGGTGATTCTGTGGATGTTCCACACTCGAACCATCTTTTATTCGCATTAAAACCTAAAGTTCGTAACCTAAACCTCGTGTATTTGCTTCTCTATGCCATTTATCTGTGATAACATTGAGGAACTTTTCCGTATGGAAATATTCTTCTTAAAAGAGAAGAACCAACGATATTTTTCTTTGCTTTCCATATTTGAATGCCAGTTCTGTTTAAAAGAGCAGATGAGTCTATCTTTAAATTCTGTAATAAACTGCTGTTCGTTTCCCCCCACGCCTTGGGTCATCCACACTATTCCAAAACCCTGTTCTGACAGCACTTTCTTTACCTTTTTAGCCCAGTTATCTTTTTACCTCGTTCCATTTGCAAGAGCATCATGTCATAAGCTTGCCTACACAAACGTGACTGTGGAAGCTTCAATATTTTCAACCAATATCTAACACATTTCACAAAAGATCTTATGTAAAGAGAGGTACCTGCCAGTCTCTCCCATATAAAAGAGTGTTTAGATGAATGAATTGGCACCTGAAGAAAACGCTTCATAGCATACGTGTGTACTTTTTCTACCTGTGGATTTTCTTCTAACCCCCAAATTTCAGCTCCATAGGTAAGTAAAGGTTCTATCTGTGCATCAAAAATTTTCCAAAATAAACCACAATCCATACAATTCAGCTTCTTAAGGATTTCAGAATTTCAATGACGCCTTTTTTACCCCCTCCTTAAGGATTCTTCCCATGCATAACTAAATGTCAATTTTGTTGAAAATAACATTCCCTAAATACTTGTACGAGTTGACAACTTGAGCTTTTGTATTTCCATAAAACCATCTTTCGTTTAAAGATAGATGTCCACCCTTTCTGAAGACTACAATATTTGTCTTATCTAGGTTAACTGTTAAACATAAGCGATCTGCTTCTTCTTTTAAGACATTTAATTGGTTTTGTAAACCGACAACTGTTCCAGATAAAAGAATAACATCGTCAGCAAATAGTAACAAAAATATCTCTACTGCTCCGGGTATTATCTGAATACCATGTCTACCTTTACTTGATACTTGATAACTCTATTGCTAGTTCATTAATGAAAAAAGAAAACAAACTGCGGACTCAGCAGACATCCTTGTTTTACTCCATTCGGACACTCGAAATAATCTGAATATTCACTCTTCACACGTACACATGCAAGCACCGAGTTGTAGATACTTCTAATGGCTGTATACAGTTTACCATTCACACCACTTTTACGAAGTACATTCCACAATACATTGCGATTTACAGAATCAAACGCTTTCCTGAAGTCTACAAATGCGACATAAAGCTTTGTATTACACAGTAAATATTTCTGTACCAGTGAGTATAGTGTAAATATATGATCTATGGTGCTGTATCTGGTTCTAAAACCTGCTTGTTCCTCAATAATCTTTCTTCATTTTCTGCCCATTTTGTTAATCTTTTGTTTAGTATGTGAGTGTAGACTTTACTTAAAATGCTGGTTGGTGCTACTCCCACGATAGTTATCCGGATTGTCAGCGTCTCCTTTTTTGTAAATTGGTATAATAATCGATTTCGCCCATTCTAAAGGAAAAGTACCATTTTCAAAAAGCTTTGAAAATAAATGGACAAGAAAATCAATTACAGCTGAGTTTGCATGCTTCAGCATTTCAGCTATGATTTTGTCTGGTCCAGCACTCTTTCCTAATTTTAAATGATTGATACCAGCAACGACTTCTTCTCTAGATATAGGATTGTTAAACAATGGTTCCATTTCGTCATCTTCTTCCCACCAAATTTGTAGTTTCTGTAGGATTATTATCAAATTATGAAAAAAACGCCCCAAAATGATCATGCCAATTTTGTACTGATATCTCGTTATAAACAAAACGTTTTTTTTATTAACAGATCTTATTAATGTCCAAAATGTCCTCGAATCATCAACAGAATCTCTTATTTTCTTTAATCTGTTTTCTTCAAACTCCTGTTCCTTTATTTTCCTTAATGTAGTATACTCTTTTCGAGCCAAAGCATATTCTTCTCTTTTCTTATTTTTGTCCTTTACTATTCTGCATCTCTGAAATCTTTTCAGTAACCTTTTAACTTCCTGTTTCTTTCGTTCGCAGTCAATATCAAACCAATCATTACAATTTCTGACCCCTCTACCAATAATTCGAACCATACAGGCAGCAGCTCCACACAAAGCACTGACAAATGTATCAAGACTCTCATTCACATCAATATGTAACAGTTGACAGGCTTTCTGTAAACACTCTTGAAATTCGTTGCATTCAAGTTCATTTTTATATATAATTGCTTTTTCATCTGACCATATAATTTTTTCTTCACCTTGCAGTGGTAAATGCTTATCCTCTGAATTAGAGCAGTTACCTTTCCATGTTGCCTCAACTGGTAGGTGCCATGAATGAATACAGTCCCCAACTCGTAAATCAAAGTTTGATGACAAATCACTGTGTACAAGAAAATAGTCAATTACACTGCAACCATTGGAAGACACGAAAGTGTATTCACCCTCAATATCACCATTACAAAAACCATTCAAAATACTCAAATCGAACATGAAACAAAAGTTCAACAAATGTTTTGCCAAAATTATTGATAATTGAGTCTTTAGAACGACGTGCACACCTTTCTTCATCAATATCAGCATCCTCTATATTGCTAGCATAGTTTGTCATCGTTTCATTTGTAGCTGTGTTTGTGTCCTGTTCTGGCATTTAAGTCCCCTACAACTATGAAATAAAGTTCATCCATGTCTTTTTCAAAGTTATGTAGTAGTACTTCTTCCATATAGTAAAACACCATCTTTTATCAATTTATCATTGTATGTAGGGCCTCCTTCCGGGACAACATAGCAAGCAACTAGTACAACATCTCTGCCAATGCCAAACACACGTTTATCTATTTTTACAGCTACAACATTATCACAGTCAAGTTTTATTTCTTTCACACTTTTCTGCAAATTCTTCTTTCTTATCAACAATAGTACACCCCCTGAATTCCTCCCGTGAAACGAGATTTTTCTCGCTGGTACGTGAAACTTTTAAGTAATCAGAAAATACATTGCTATAATCAAACGATGAATCAAGAAAAGTTTCCGTGAGGGTGACAAAGTCAAATTTATTTACATAATTTAGAAAAGAAAGGTCGCGCAGTTTATTATACAAGTTTTCAACATTATAATCAAAAATGTCCACTGAGGTGAATGGTCGGGCCTGTCCTATGGTTTTCTCACGGCGGCCGAGCGCAGGCTCCCTGTCGCTCACACCATCGCCTGTCCCCCCCGCCACGACCCGGAGCTGTAGACTTGCTTGCTTGGCCGGTTTCCCATGTAGGTTTGCAGGCATGCCTGCCTGCCCGATGCGTGCCCTCCACGTGATGCACGTGCGTCAGTGCCACGGCGCCCTTCGGTGAAACAACTCGGGGAATTCCCGCTGGTTGTCACCGACCCGTGTCGCCTGCTCCCTGTGTCACTGCGAGAGACGTGTCCTCCACTCCCATCTCCATCGTCACGCTGCTGTCGACTCTGTGTGGGCCGGGTGCCATGGACAGGAGGAGGGGAAGAACCACCACTGTCACCGTGCTTCTTGCCTTGGCTCGGAGTTTCATCGTGGTGACTAGTGTCACTACATCGCGTGCGTGACTCTGACACATTGACCCAATTCACAGCAGTATCGTTCTGAGCGTCTGTCTTGTCAGCATTTGATTTTCGACCTACACTATCACTGCAGTCAGCCCCACTTCCCGCCACCTGCGCATATGTTCGAGGGTCTGGGAATCGAGGGCCAATGACCAGATGACCTTTCTTAAAGTATGCTTTCTTTCCCTCACTCCTAGCTTGAGCCACTATTTGGGCCTGTGCTTTAGTGAGGTCATTAGCCACTCTAACCCCCTTTTTCCTGCAGTTGTTGCCTGGTGTTCCTGTTGTGTAATTACTGACATTTTGTCTCTCCATCGCCTAAATTTTACAATCATAGGTCTAGCTTGACCCTCGCGTGCATATCCTATCCTGTGAGCACGTTCAATGTCCTCATCTGTCCAATGTCTGTCATCATCAATACTATTGAGAACATCAACAACTGCTCTGGCACACGTGTCGAATGTCTCATTAGGTAGTTTCTGGGAAATCCCGAAAAATCGCAGATTGTCTCTGCGTGAGAAATCCTCTAGCCTGTCCGTGTCTATTTTTAGTTTTTTTTAACCTCTTTTTTGATTTCTTCGAGTGTTTCGGTCAACTGTTGCGTCTCTTCTTTTTCTGTCATTTGACACAGCAAACAAGTGTTGTACGTCAGTTGTCATGCCATTCACCGTCTCTGTCAAGTGTCTGAGGTCCACTTCAAGTCTGTCACATCTTCTGTTGATCTCCTCACATTGCTGTTTCACCTGACTTAGTTCATCTTTAATCTCACTAAGATCATTCCTGATTAGAGTTGTTTGGTGCTGAAACTGTTGCTGTATGGTTTGCATTAGTCTCTCCATCATGTCTTCTTGACTTGTCCTGTCGTAGTATTCACCGCCGTAATTTCTTCTTCCATAAGTGCCTGTCCGTCAGGGTTGGGGCCAGGGTTCGTCTCTACATCACCGCTAAGCAGCAGCTTGCGCAGTGAGAGCACGGCGTGCACAACACAACAAGCAAGGACAGGCACTTGCACGTGCGTGTCCCAACTGACACATACCGGTGTTGACACACATCATATATATTCGGCATAAGACGCAGTCCCTTTCATGATTAACTTTTCTCTAATCATTTCATTGTCCCTTGATTGCATTTCAAGCACATTTCTATACAAAGTGTTAATAGGGCTATGATAAACCAGCACATTATAAACGTAACAATAACATCAGTCGAATTTATCAGCGATTCACGGTTCGTGTCTCTGCTCTCCTTTTCAAAAAGAACATCCTTCTTTCCGGTGAACTTTGACCTGGCGTTCAGTCTGCCACAAAAAATGCCGATAGCGGCCCTCCACATCAACAAGTCCACCATTGCCACTCAGTTTCGATAAATCGAGTTACTTACGGTATTATTTCAAAGAGTACCAACTTGAAACAGTTGCAAACAACATCGAAAAAAGCAACATTCCTTGCGTCTATTTACTAGCGCTGCTGGCCGGACGCCATTACCCGTCATGCCCCCCCGAGAGGAGAGAGAGAGAGAGATAAAGAGAAAGAGAGGGGGGAGGTGAGGGCGGTGGGGGCTGTGGCTGTTCTCATGTGACACGGTTCCTCTCCCTGTCTGTCTGTCTGTCCATCTGTCTGTTAGCCTGTCTGCCTACCTACCTGCCTACCTACCTACCTGTCTGCATGCCTGTCTGTCTGTCTGTCTCTCTCTCTGTCTGTCTCTCTCTCTCTCTGCTGTTTGTACTGCTGTGTACAAAGAGGTTGTTTACAGTTGTGCAGCGCTCTCGTTGCTTGCATAATCAGTTCTTCAAGATAGAACGGTTGTTAGCATATCCTTCTCGTTGATGTGTTTGTTCGTTCGTTTTTGTGTCTTATTGATCGATAACCATGTTTTGAGTTTAGGAAGGATTTCGGTACAGAGCAGAGAAGCTTGGAGTGCAGGCTGGAAGAGAGCTGTTTCTTTCCTTCATTATTTTTCATTCCTCTTCCTTTTCTTCGTTCCTTTCCTCCTCCTGTGGCTCGGCTTATGAACATAAATCTGATCCTGGTTTCCTGTTCACTGAGAAATGACTTTCATCTGAGATAACTGCAGTCTTTTTTTTTTTGTTTTAATTCTGGCTCATTTGCTTAACATTTGTTTTTCTTTCTTTCCCTATCCTCTATTCCGTTCTTTTTGCATCCAATGGCTAGAACCTTTGCCTGTGTGGCGCTGACAGGTCGTGAGTTCGAGCCCATCCTAGGAATCGTACTCCATGGCTCCAAAACCCTGTCTGTCCACCCAGCAGTCAATGGGTACCTGGTTCAGCTCAGGGAGGTTTTAAAGCGGGGGAAGGAGGGGGATGGCCCCGTCTTCCATCATGCTGTGCCCCTGACGCTGTGGACCGTCACAGTTCACAGCCCTTGAGTTCACTAGGCTACGGGACTTTAACCTCTTGCAAACACGCAAGGCGTTCCGGGGTCACGTGAGTTGACTTTGTTGGTGGTGTCTGCAATAACCAGTGAGGGATGAGGTCTGAAGTGTACAGCTTAACCCGACGGAGAAAATGTTCTGGCATCAACTGATTCAGCCACTGCTGACCGAAGTTAGATATTAAATCGATGTGGAACTGCATGTTTTCATTTTTTTTTTAAATATACAAAGTCAGCAGTACTTGATTTCATGTATATGTGATTTATTGTTAGAATGAAACGGGGTGAACAAAAGCAGTATCTTTATTCGAAGGATCGATCGATTGCGCACGTGCACACGCAGATCGATCGGTTTTCTTCTGCTGAGCACGGAAATCATGGCGAAGCTTCATTTGCTACCTGCACCGGGCAAATGACCTAAACCGAGGGTGTGTGTGTGTGTGTGTGTGTGTGTGTGTGAGTGTGAGAGAGAGAGAGAGAGAGAGAGAGAGAGAGAGAGAGAGAGAGATATGTGCGCATGCGTGTGTGTGTGTGTGTGTGTGTGTGTGGTGTGTGCGCGCGCGTGAGCATGCGTTGTGTGTGGCGTGTGCGCGCGTGGGCATGCTGTGTGTGTGTACCAGTGTAGGAAGAGGCGGAGCGTGAGTGGCAGACAAGAGATTCAATTATAGAAACGATGACAAAATGATGATAATTGTGTTCATCGTCATAAACTTTGTTATACAGCCTCAGTGACTGAAAATAATCTGTCACTTGTTAAATCACCAACTAGGACTTTGATATTGAAATGTAGAGTATGATACTATTCATCCTCTTTGCTTGTGTGTGTGTGTGAGTGAGAGAGAGAGAGAGAGAGAGAGAGAGAGAGAGAGAGAGAGAGAGAGACGAACATGAAATAAGACATACTAAAGCAACAAAGGCGGACAGGACTGATAGACTGAGACAGGAGAAAAGGTGGGTGGTGTAATAGGGTTGGGGTGGTTTGGAGAGGAAGAACAAGGACATGACAAAAGAACTGACATGACATAACTCAACACGCACACTCCAGCCGATCTTTATGTACATGTACAATTTATTCCAGTGTAGACAATGACAGTACATCATGAGCATCCCAGACAATAGTACAAGACTTTAAAGAGTAGTACTCAGTAGTACGCACAATACAACACACTCTTTGCCTTCAGCAAACACGTACTTGCTTGGATGAAAAAAAAAAAAGAAAATTCAAACAGGAACCAACGAAAAATGTGATCTTCTGTAGCGAGGGCAGGTGTTAGCGCACTGGACAAGAGTAGAGTAAGTAGAATAATATTGATGATAATAGTAATAATTATAATAATAATAATGATAAACTCGGGGAGAGTATGAAACGGCCTGTAAGACACACATGACAAGGTCAAGCCATAACAATCTTTCTCCTGTTGTGATGTTGCCCTCCCCCCCCAACCCAACATCCACCCCACCTCCCCGACTATCGGGTCTTCACACACACACACACAAAAAGCTGCTCAGCCTTGCAGTAGAGATGTATACACAATACAATTGTATAAATCACACCTTCTCAAAACCTTTTTTTTTTTTCGGGTGGGGGACGGAAGGAGGAGCAGGAAGGGATAAGGGAGTGGGCGAATGTTAAAATTAAATATTCGGGAAATCCCGTAACGAACTACTTTTCCTGTTGGAGATGATTTTTTTTTTTTTTTTTTTTTTTTCCCCGCCCCCATCCCAATTTTTTTTTTTTGACCGGGAGTTGCTCTTCCACAAACCCACCTCCTCTGCTATTCTTGGCGTGTGTTCTGAGAGAGAGAGAGAGAGAGGAGAGAGAGAGAGAGAGAGAGAGAGAGAGAGAGGAGAGAGAGGTAGGCACGCACACACACAACACACACAAACGCACGCACGCGCACACTAGCACAAAAACACGAGATCTGTATGTGTCATCGATAAG